>OY735226.1:33771381-33778881 GCA_963457665.1 Thysanoteuthis rhombus | reverse complement strand
GCACATTTATAAAAATGCAACCATTAAATAAATTCATCGGACATTTCAAAATTCGAATGCAACCTTAATATTAAGATATGCATTTTCTTTAAGTAATTAAATGATTTCATTTTAATTCATTCATTTGATACATCTTTTCATTTTCAAATTACCTGTTTTCTTTCAGTTTATTTGTTTCGTTTTTTGTTGCTTTTTTTTTGTTTTGTTTTTGTTTTTTTGCTTTTGTTAGCAAGGCCACTAATAAAAATGTATCATAAACAAAAAAATCTATACAAAGCTATAGGAGGGGATTGTGTTCTTACACAGGATCTATGAAGTCTGGTGTGTCTATGACTGACTATGTCTGTGGATGTCGCCCAATCACAAAACGCTACCCTTTACAACTTAACAGCGACACCAGTTGACTCATGCTCAATTGCCCCCCGCTCAGTTGTCCCCCGCTCAGTTGTCCCCCGCTCAGTTGTCATCACTTGATAGTTCTACGGTCAATAGTCGCCCCAACGCGTGTCCAGTATTTCATGCCGTTGTAGCGGGGAATATACAAGCGAGGCCAGCCACCCTCTAAAGGTAAAGCAGGAAAAATATAGTAAAGTGTCAGTTCATGGAGAGACTGAAATTAGGTGTGGTTGATCGCGTGTGGGAGGAAAAGTGATCAACAACCCGTTTGGAATAAAATGGGACCATAGCCTAATGGTTGAAATTGGTTAATCGTTGCAGTTTACCCGGTAGATCCGGTGGTGGATCCAACGGGAAAGAAACTATGAATAACAGAATGGTTATCTATTATGAGATACCCCCATGCTATACAACAGTCTACCGCCGTGTATCGAATAAAAAGTCCAGTTCAAAATTCAAAGAATATTACCGAATACGACAGGCAACCGATGAAGAGGGTATGACAGCCGAAACGTTACGATTAAAACAACTAAGATGAAAACAGGGGTTAGTTGTTACGGTTTTTTTTTTTTTTTGTTTGTTTGTTTGGTTTTTTTGTTTTTTAAATTCGCAATCAGTGTCTATTATTCTGTAGCTGGAACAGTGGACATTTTGAAACGGAAAAGGTAACCATTGCTCATAGTTTTCTCAGAAATTTAGACAAATATTTCATATTTGTATATTATGCCTGTTGTAAATGTCGATTTGCTTCTCCGCGAAGGAAACTGTGCTAATCATTCTTTGCTGGTTTGAGAAAAATGAGGCTTCAGATAAGCAGTAGGGATCTTGTAAGAGGAAGCGTGAAGTTCACCGTCCTGACACTACTGGTGGTAGCAGACCTCTATAGTCAGCGCATATCTGCTATGATGGAGCGTCTGGTAATTTTGCTTAAAGTTACCAGCAGCTATACTATCCGGAGTATCTGTGCTTAAAACTGCATGCAGCTATGCTGTCCCGATTCCCCTTCAAAGGAACGGTAGAGCTCCACAGCCAACTTGTTCACATCCTGTGGTCCAACCTTAGAGTCGGAATATTCCTGCGAAACGACGATAGACCCCATAGCAAGCTAGCGTCTGCCACGGGAAGGACACTCCGGTCAAACGTACGACCTTGGAATCCTGCACCTATCCATGCCACTCCATTGGAAAAAGTGGGGCCTTAAATAACTGACCTAAGATGCTAATTCATGATTTAGAGGATAGGATTTGCTTTGGCAAGCTGGCTTCACCTTAAAAGTCCATTGCTCAGGCTCAGAACCCGTGTCTAGTGTCTTAGTGCTGTAGAAATCCCTCCCAAAAATCTTCGCTCACGAAGTCAATTCATTCTTGCATTAACGCATCAGTTGTCACCATTTTTGAATTGACAATCTTTAAACGATTAAAAGTGGCTACATTTTCAATTGGGATTTGGTTAACTGTATAGGTTTTACCTCCTTTGTATAAATGCTATTCTTTGATTTAATAAAAAGTGATCAATAATATTAAAGAGTCGCTTTTAGAATGTCTGTTTTAATTTCTCGAATCTTAGATAACTGAAACTTCATTTGCTCGAATCTGACTGAGCGATCCAGAATTGTCAGCAGATCAGAGGAGACTAACTCGAGGCCTTTCATTTATATAAAAAAAAAAACAAAAAAAAACAGCCAACTCTTTTTTCCTAAAATTTGTACGATGGGCGTATTTTTACGATTTACGAAAATAAAAGCATCTATGGTGAACGAATTATTCATTTTACTACAAAAATTAGTATTTACAATACACATCTATGAAGAGAAAAAATGATCTTTATGTGCAATAATCAAATGATAAACTAGCATATTGCTTGTGTACACATGCGATAGTACATAGGAGCAGATTGACAGTAGTCTACGTCCTAGGGCAAAAAGGGTTATGGGCCCCTTGGCCCTTGCTACTTGAACTACTTGGTGCTTTGGGGCCTCTGGCCCTGCCTGATTGCCCGACCGCTCAACATAAACATCCGATTTGAACGATTAGGGATTTCTGTCATGGAGAACTATAAGCGTGAACATCTTGTAGAAAACAGATTCTTTCTTTTAATGTATTTACTTTTTTTTTTTAAATATATCGAACCAATTTGAACTATGTATTGCTTGTTTGACACCAGGCTCTAAAAGCACATGATATTCAAAAATGAAAATGATTACTGAATTTAAATTAACGCGGAAAAGGAAACAATGGCCTACAATTTAATGATATATTACCACTAGTAACCTTTAACTAGTAACCCTAACATAGCGCCTGCCTGATAAAAGTATAACTCTAAACCTACCAAGTAATCTTGACTACCTACCAACTCTAAATCTGCCTACGTACTCTAACTACTGGTCCTATCTACAACTCCCGAATATCTGTATTTGCTCTTGGTTGCCAACTGTTCGTTTTGAAGGAATGAAAACATTAAATAGAAAAATGTGTTAATAAATAATCTCCGGTCATGAAATGGAAACAATACCTGTCAACACAAGTTCAGAATGCCTGAACCCTTCATCTCAGAGTACATTTAGATATTTGTTCTAAAAATAGCTTCATCCGAGACAGTAGACACTAGGTCAGAAAAATTATCATTTTTCCAGATTCAATCATCTTTTAAGGTTGTGACAATATCCGACCGAAATACTACGATTGGGAAAATTGACACACCTTCCACGACCTATTAGTATAAAACACCTCTCAGTCAATCATCTCTGTTAGTTCCCTTCTCTTCTACCGGGCCGTAAGTCCGAATGTGGGCTGTTCTAAAAATCTTGTAAAAAAAAACATTTCACTTACGTACGTACGCATACACTAACTCACAAAGCAAAACTTTGATTCCTCCACTTCCTGCATACAAACGTGAATATTCTTAACTACACATGAACATTATGCACTTCAATTAAATTCACATCTATCACAAGTATAAAGAATTGTATCCATAACTCGTTGATAATCGGACTTGATAAGCACATTGTCTTCTAAAATGAGAACTAAAATCGCATGCAATTTTATTTCATACGTATTTCAATAAATACATACTTATTTTCCTTTTGTTTTTTTTTTGTTTTTTTCTTTGGTATGCACATTATCATACACACATTTCCAGAGCATTGTAACTCTCATTATCTACTGATCTAAGCTCTCGTTGCGATATTCTCTGACGGCAACTTTAGTGAAAGAAAGAAATAAAATTCTTCTTCGCTCGCATAAAAGCTTTTAATTTGTCTTCTTCTCCAACAGTAGCAGCAGTTAGCAGTGATACAAAGCAATTACTTGAGTTACATGTTACTTGAATACGGTATATGGCTCATCCGATAAAGACCGACGTAGAATTTCTACATCGTTTCGTTTCAAATCAAAATTAAGTAATTCATTTATACCAAATGAAAACAGGGTAGATTAAGTTGTAAGGCAAACTTCAATTTAAATGGAATAATACTAGACTGGTTTAATCCAACGGTTTCTAAACAAAACGACCCATCGCTATTTCGGCCGACTCGAGTAGACGGTTCAAGAAGATAGATTTATTATCAAAATATAGTTTTGCCTTTTTTGTGAAATGTTTAAAAATATTGTTGTATTTCTAATTTTGCGAATACTCGGAGTAGTTTACGAACAGGACATTGTTGTCGGAAAAATTCTTGAAAATTTAATCGATCATCTTGTGTTAATTTTTGAATGTTTAGTGAATTTTCGAATACGGTATTTTTCGTCGGAAAAGTTCTGAAAAATGTTGTTTAACTCTTTGTTTCGCTTTAAATTTTGCGAATGACTTTCGAATATGATATTTTTGGCCGGAAAAGTAAGGTTAGCCTCCACGGACCTCTGACAAAACGCACCAGATATCGATAAAATACCTGAAATTTGAAATCTATCAATTCTATCGTAATAGAACTTCGGGTTCTGCAAAAAAAGAAAAACGATTGCCAAATATCGTCAATTAAAAATCATCACTGTGGACATTGTAAAAGATTGGAAAAAATTGCTTAAACTTGTTTAATGTTTTGCATTGCACAAACTGCAAGTGACCGTAGTAATAGCAGTAATTCTTTCCTGAATTTCAGCACAATTTTCACCAACATTTTATGAATCCTCCAAAAAGACACTAATTAACCGATTTGGTTTATTTTGTTTTTGAATGTCTTTAATTCTAATTAAATCTAGCAGCACCACTAGTGTACGGGATGCACTGTGAGTGTGTGTTTAATTCAAAGTGAGTAGAAGTGCACTTTTCAAGTTGTGTGAAAACCATATTACCAACTCAAATTTGGTTTTCCGGCTAAAGTTGCTTCAAGAATTAGCTAAAATCAGCTAAATCTTTTCCAGTTTTTGTTAACTTTATAGTAAAGAATGATTCGTACCCATTGAAAGCTAAGTATGAGCAGAGATCAATTCGCAAAAAGCTGTTACGCAGGGGACACTTGAAACATTTTTAAAATACCAAAAATCATCTATTTATTGGATGAATAATGAAAATTCTTTACTCTTATTATTTTTCTTTCAGATGAAGAAGAAATCCTCAAATTTCTTTCTCTTTTTTTTCTATCAATTCCAGCCTGCCAAGCAAAATAGTTAATTTGGAATATGGACATTCAACAAATAATAAAAACTTCAGAGTTTATTGAAGAATTGATTAGGATGGGAAGCATACAGTAATTATGGTGATTTTCGCTTGAGGCTATCATTTTCTATTAAAACGTGTACAAAGTGTTGTTGAAATTTGGCCCTCACTTGGAAATTAAAAAAAAAAGATTTGTTGATAATTGAATAAGTCTTACTAGGTTGGCCGAAATGTCTCAAGTTGTGGGCCGAAATGCCCAAAGTAGAGGGTCGGAATGTCCAAAGTAGTGGACCGAAATGTCTTTTGTGGACCGAAATGATACGGGCTATGATGTATTTAATTGAACAACGGTAAAAATTCAAGTGACTTTCAGCCATTCAAAATGGCCAACTTGAAAAATGCAAAAACAAAATAATGGTGACACCTGATGCGTTATCACAAGGGAGTGCCTTGAAATCAGAAGAAATGTTGCTTTTTTTGTTTTTGTTTTTTAATTCTAAACGAGTAATGGCAAAATTAAACATTACATAATCATTGCAATGAATCACTCTAATTAGGTGAACTTGAACCAGAAATGAATATTGAATATTTCGGTAGTCAGTCCGCGTTTATTGCGTCAAGTCATGCGTCATATTGCGGTCAGTGTCTGAGTCATGCTCTGGCAGGTGTCATGTATGTGTTTGGCAGACTCAATTGGTAAAACACCGCTTCTCCAAACAGATGATAGACACTGATCTCAGACGAATTCTTCCTCAATTATAACTTTTCACCCTACCCCACCTCGGCTCTCTCAGATGCATATCATCTACGTTGATGTTGTTAAGGAGTGTTTTAAGCAGAGTTTTCTCCCTTATATAATTCATTCATCACCGTCTCAAGAACAAGAGCAAGTAAGTGCGATTTATACTCATTTCACTTTTCAAGGTAAGCTCATTGTTTTTGCGCCTTTTTATTTTCATGAATATTGGGTTATCTCGTATGTAGTGATGTACTTAAGCAGACATCAAATCTGATATAAAATATCTTCTGAGCCATTTTCCGATGGTATTAACATGCAGTTTGTATTTTTTGGGCCATCTTCCAGACATCGCATCCATCACGTTTTGTGATTTATAACCATTGGAGAATTTTGTTACGGTAGGTCATACGCGTAAATGTCTTATTTTTTTCCAGAGAGAACTCATTTTATCTGTATTCCTTCGACATCAAATTTAGTTTTCTTTTCTAAATTATGCGTAAAAGATGTATTTATAATGAAATAAGAAATGGACAGTTGATGATTTTAAAAAATGGGACTACATTACTAAGACAAGAAGTTGCTATTTTCTACAGTCAAAATGAATAAATTACCTTTTTTTCGTTGCTGTTTTTCTTCAAGATTTGCATACAAGAAATGAATAAAAAAGGGGTTTTATCTCGAAGATCTAAAATACTATTAGATCCACTTGGCCAAAATATCTTGATTATTTCTTCCTATTTCATCAACTGTTCCCATTTATAATATTTCATGTAAATACATGAATCCTTTAAAAAAATTTTTAAAAAAAACAACGTATAAGCGTTATTTAGGAAAAACATGTTTTCAACCCAAATTCTCATCTCGTTTATTCTCGGTCTTTTTTCGTCTCTTTCAACGCAGCAGTATGTATCTCAGATTTTCTACAATATATACTGTCGTGTTGAAAGAGACGAAAGAAGACCGAAAATAAACGAGATGAGAATTTAGGTTGAGAGCAGTTATTCGGCCTTTGCCTTATCGGTGGGCTGTTTAGCACAATCGTAAGTGCATTGATGTGTTAAAGCGGCTACAAGAGATATATATTTATGTAAATTCCATGTCGAAAGAATACCGACAAAACCAGTTTTTCTGGAGAAGAAAAATGAGAATTTGACGCGTATGATCTTCCGTAATAAAATTCGCCAATGGTTCAATATTGCAAAATGAATGGATGTCCAGTTTGTAAATGATCGTGTTTACTTTGGATTTTACCCGAACGTTTTTCGGTTGTTTGTTTTTAATTTGTTTTTGTTTTTGTTTTTTCTTTTTTATGCACTTTGAATGTTAGTAGCTAGCAGCGATATCAAAACTCACCATTTTTTTATTTTCAATTTTTATTTATTTATTTCATGATTTTTTTTATTTTTTGACAAAAGAGTGATAACTTTCCTCTCTATAAAAGAAATAAGGCTATCGTCTTTGAATCAGACATTATTCTAAAACGAATAAAAACTTCCATATTACCCTTAATTTGAAAACAATTAATAAGTCTGGTTTCTCATTCATTCATTCGAAACTGATACATGATCAACGTCTTTTGGTAGTATTCCGTTTCGGGGTGATCAATTAAAAATTGGATAATAGGGTATCCAGGCGATCAATGAATGAGTTACTTCTCTCTTGCCTTTTGTTGGGCGGTGATGACTTGGAAAAAACTAATACTGTATAAACAAACGTGAATCCTGCTGGACCAATTTAGCATGAATTCCTCACTAAAATCTACAAGGGGAATT
>OY735226.1:33733308-33756181 GCA_963457665.1 Thysanoteuthis rhombus | reverse complement strand
TTTCCTCAAAGAGATTCCAGACTGAAGGTGATAAGATGGCTGATGTTGATCTGGAAAAGGGACTATTTTTAAAAATGGACAGGATGCTGGGATAAGTGTGCTATGTCCTGACGGGAATACTTTGAAGGTGCCATTGCCCTAATTTGTCTTCTTCGATCAGGGTACATGACCATTGGCAATTATAAACAGTTTTACTAAACAGTATTATTGGTTATCCCCCCCCCTTTTTTTTTCAAGGTTGATTTATGTCACATTTTCACTCCCACAAAAAAGGTGGAAATAGGAGAGTAATACTGAGCTATTTTAGAGTATTCCTCTTCTCTCTCTCTTATCCCCCAATCTCCTGTACCTCTCTTCACTTCTTCTTGACCTCCAAAATTCAGCCCACCATACCATCATCCCAATTTTTCTTTTAAACTGGAAAAATTTATGGTCATTCCTAATCTAAATCAATGAATTGCTTCTTTACTTTATTATGGCTTTTCAGCTTGCAAAAGCTGGTAGGAATGCTTCACTTTCAGGCAGAGAAATACAGGTTTTCCACTCTTTCAAAAAAGCAAACTCTTGAATTCATAGGAACACTTGATTCTGCTCCTGATGATAATGGCTCTCTTGTATGTAGAATTTTGAAATTTTTTTTTTTTTTTCTTCAATTATAAAATTTACCTAGGTTAACTTTGAAAAAATTTGAAACCAAATATTGATAAGACATTCAGTGAAAGTACATTTCTTACAAGTATGATTGCAAGGTTGGAGATATATACGACCAAAAAAGGGTTCAGTTCGTTACTTCCCCAAATCTACCAGATGATACCTGACGAAGGCCGTAGAGTGCAACAGCCGAAACGTTGTATGTAAAACAACCAAGATGAGGATGGTCCAAATATCAATAGAAATAATTCCTGAATTTGCCCTAAAATTTAATCCACTTTTCCTTTGAAAAATGTCACTGAGATTCATTGAGAAGAGGCAAACATGTGAATACAGTAACTGTGGGGTAAACAAGAAGCATGTGGATTATTCTTTTTCTCATTTCTTTTTCAGATTCTGCATCCAGCTCGAGATGCTGCTTGCAAACACAAATTTGGAGAGTGAAAACATTTGCTCAAAACTGGACAACAAAGTTTTTCATTCCAGAGTCCAAAAGATTATTTCCTTTTTTTTAATAAAGAAATCCTTAAATCCATTGTTTTCTTGTTTTTTTTTTCTTTTACTTTTTTTCTAAGCTTATGGTGGAGTTGTAAGCCAACTAATTGTTAGGTTGTTTAAAAAACATGTAAGGTGCTTCTCAAAAGTTGAGGGAATTTCAAAAGGAAGAAAACCTACCAACCCTAACACCTCATTTCCACTGTCTTTTGAATACTGCTCATAAAGGATGGTGGCAAAAAAAAAAAATCCATACTATATTGACGTATGGGCTGTTCAAATTTCCTGAACTTTTCAGTTGCATCTAATACTATAGTAGATCAGGTGCATTTCCTGATGATTGTACCACAGCAAGGGAAGTTACAAAATATTTCAAAATGGTACTCCAAGACAAATAGCAGAAAGGGTCTGGTTAAAAGTAAATTTTTGAGTGGATCCATGCACAATTACCTTCCCTATGGTATAGGTATGTATCCACATGGATGTTTCATTTTTAAAACATTTAAAAGTTTGTGACATTGATTGACTTGCTCTGAAGCATGATTATTCTGTATAATTCACTCAGTATGAAATTTCCTTTCCAGCAGTATGCAAATATTGGATCAAAAAAAGATTTCACAACTGGGGCTCCACAGCAAAAATCGCCACTTGGAATTTTGCATTAAAAAAGTAATTAAGCAACAAGGTTGCAGAGGTTATCATATATTAATGTTTTGATATTGACCCTATTAACATTCGAGTACCACTAATGTTTGGTCACCATTTAACATTAAATTTTGGTGACTATCTCAAAGACTGATAAAAAAATTTAAAAAAAACTTTCAAAAATCAAAAAGACAAATGCACGGATAGAAGTCATTGCATATATCGATAATAATGAGAGTTATTGTAACTATTATGAAAATTATTGATGATGACAAGATAAATATCAGCAGCAAACAGGTACATATTTAGAAATTTCAAATTACATAAGCAGATGTGCGAACACTACTGTCTGGGTAGATGTCAATCCTTTCTCTAGGGTGTTTTTAATTTTTCTAATCAAGACACTAGAGAGTCATCAGCACAGACCTTATTTCCGGGATAAATCAAAAAGGGAAGGAACAGAATACCTCGATGTCAGGTTCATACAAGTTTCAAAGTATGTTTTCAAACCCTTTCAAGACTGACTGGCTGAATTGTGCAAGCCAAAAACTTGTTCATTCACAATCAAATCTTAAAATATCAATTGGCCGTAGATTGGTATATGCTATTGGATCAACTATAGCAAGATTGAAATTAGCGATATGGTGGAAATTTTGATACTGTCTTAACCAGGTGAATACTCATGAATGTCTGGTGGCCTTGAAAATCATTCTTGACTGCGATGACAAGTTAGAAGCAGGAGAAATAGATGAATTTAGATCTAATGTTATTACATGGTTCAGAAACATAATTATGACAATTCATCACAACTTCATCCTTGATATGGCAATATTTCTAATATATTTGCATTTTTTGGCAATTTTTTTGCATGTGGTCTCTATGAAGGTGACCAAAAACAGATATTGAAGAGTAGAAATGCAGCTCTCATACATGGTGGCAGCATTTATACTAATATGCCTGAGCATAATCCAGCCAGAACAAATGGTATAAAGAGGTTGACAAATTGGACTTGAATTTGAATTTTAAAACTGATGAAGTTACACCATAAATTTAGTCTGGAAAGAGTTAAGGAATATAGACATGCAAAATAACCCACCTATATGAAACTGGACATTTTCCCAATAAACCTCCAGACCGAAAAACAATAACAATACAGAAACATGTCAAACGTTCCAAAGTGAACCAAACAATTTTTATTTCTCAAGTATTAAACTACGATTATATGCGGGCCTAAAAAAAATTATATACCACTTTTATTTTTGATATAATCTTTTTTTCATTGAGGAGGGGGAGGTAAATGTTACTTCCAAAGTTATTTTCACAGCCATCCTTAATCATAAAGGTCATATATACAGATATACAAAAAAGAAAACCTAGTGAATATAATCAAAGTAAAATGCTACACATACTGCTTGTGTGCCAATATTCACACGCTTGCAAGATGATTGCTTGGACTGTACAATCATCATAAAGCAAAGTCTCTGCTAATGTATCAGAAACTCCAGATATTAATAAAACTTCAAATCAAAGGAAAAAAATTATGATTACTTCCCTTGCATTTAGATAAATTTTATCATTTTTTTTTAGAATTCAATTCCTAAAAAAATTTCTATTACTAGAATCCAGTGTTTAGGAGCAAATTCAAGCGGTTCACAAAATTAAGGAAAAGGAAAATATAATCATTATTGCGATATGCTCCTACATATAATATAGGAGTCACTAAGTGAAAAACTCTCACTACAAGAAACTGATTCTTGGCCATGGAGTACCGACAGGAGTAGATTATACAAATAAACCATTTCAATACCATTCACTGATTTACTTGGGTGGATATCCTGATCTGAGTTGTTATATTCACAACATTTTGTCAGTTGTAATTCTCCAGCCTCCATAAGTCTGTCATGGGTGATAACCGGGGAATTTCAAACCAAACCCATCATTCAATTTATGGGAGGAAAATCTACCGATGTAGATTGAATTAAAGGTTTGGTTTATAATTCAATGATCGATTATGACAGACACGGCAGCTGAAATACTGTAACTACAACAACCAAGGTGAGGATACTAGTTTGAAATGATAATTCTACTCCTTAGGAATTCAGACAAATCATTTCAGAATGAAAGTACAGTAGAAAAAAAAAAGAGATAAAAAGACTAACACCATTGAAAAATATGGGTATTATACCATAAATTTCTTTCTTGAGATGAGCAGACAGTACAAAAAAAGGGGTTGCCTGTTTTGACCAGAAGGGGAGATAATCAGAGCTTTATTGCCAACTTACCCATAACGAGCATTGGAATAGCATCAAATTTTGGAATTGAGCAAGTCTAGGCAGGTCAGCTTCAAGATGTATTCAATCTCTGCCACCTAACTCACTCGATTTCCTTATTCAATGATATTCCAATGCCTGTTTTGGGTAAGACTGAGATAAATCTCTGATTATCTCTTGCCAAATCTGGCAATCCTCATACAAAATGACATTTTATAAAACATTTTATCTACTCTGTTGACTTCTGTTGAGGGTGTGTGTACAGTCCAAACAATATCTTTATCCTTTGACCAATAAACTCCTCATCCTTTAAATACAGAAAGATTATCATAATAAATTTTACATACAGATCATTGCTACCATGATATTGAATGCCCATGAGACCGTAGATGAAATTTGAAGGGAGGAGATGTTAAAAGGTGCTGAATCAAGTCAGGGAATAAAAAAGAAAATTCATAAAAAATAAATAAATAAAAAGATGAACCATGATGATAAAAATACATGATATTTTCCCCCTTGTAATAACCTTATCAGTATATAATAAATAGAAGAAAACTGATTTTATTTCTTCAAGAAATATTCTTTTGAAATTTGGGGTATAATCTTTGAATGGAGTCAAAGCTTTTACCAATACTGAATCATCTCCCAACCAGTATTCCTCACTTAGCTCAATACTAAAGGGAGACAAGTATAATCTTTTCTATCAGTCGCATGATTTTTTTTATATGAATCAAGAAAAAAAAATGAGCCATTATGTAAACTTTACACAAGCTTTTAAAATGAATTAATTTTCAATTACAGGAATGCCTCGCTAAACATCCTTCCGTTTAATACCTGAGGTTCTACAAGGTTTTGATAGAGATGAAAAATCTTTGATCAGTTACCAGGACATAAACAAACGTAGTGGCTTTCAGAACAGACAAAGCAATTGCACTGCTGGACATATACATATGTAGAGTGAATATTGTACATAATACTTGTAAGCCATTTCAAACATGTTATTGGCTCATATATTTACTCTGTATTTTTTATTATCATTTAAATGTAATTCTCCTTACTTACATTTAAATAAAAAGTTTACACTCGTTTCATGTCATGCATTGCAGCATAGGGCTGACTGCGTAACTTGTGAAATCTTTGATATCCTATTTCTAAAACATAAGAACACATTTTTGAAATTTTAATCAAGATTTCTCATTTTTGCTCGACAGAAGAAAGTCAAAACAACAAAACAAAAGTTTTCATTAATTATAATAAAACTCAAATCTTTCTATTTTGAAGATAATCAATACAATTTTGCTTGGGTGAGTTTTCGTTGTTACATATCTATTGCTATTTTCTACTATGCTCTAACTTTCGTCCATTGGTATTTTCGTAAGAAAACTGTATCAACAAACACACTAAAGCACCTTTCCTATTTGTTTTGTTTTTTTTCGCCTCATGAATTTGTTCATCAATTTTTAGGGTCATCATTTTTGGAGGTAAAGACTTACTCGACACAAAATTAATTTTGACCCTGTATCTTCAAGATGTAGAATTGCAAAACATATTTTATTGAAACACTATATACGTACTGAAATTTATAATAGCTGACAAGGGTAAGCAATGAAGTTATGTAGCTGTACTGTAATACACACTGTACTTGTACAATATTTCTTCATTTCATACTGAATTTATATTAGCTACAATATTTTCCTGTTCAAAATTCAGATTTACAATTGTAAATAAATTATGTTGGTATGTAAACAGGCCTTGGTAAGCAGTTAGCCTAATGATACACGTTATATACAATTTAAAATATTTTCTATTTAAAATTATACACATTATGCGAGTATGCCATAATAGGATTGTTCAGTACAGAATTATATGGTGTTCACCTAACATCCTTCTGGCTGGAGTGTAAAGCATTAAGTAATATAAAGGACAATAAGCAACACAACTGAATTCAACAAACCAAAAAACAAAAAAACAGGGCGATATACAATAGGAGTTGAAATTCTATCATTGTTATAATTATCATCTTTTTGCTGATTTTAAAACAGTTCAATTCGACATTATGATGAAAGTTTTTTTTTCTTTTTAGCAAAAATAAGAGAAACTTGAGAAGTTTTTCTAGAATCATAATTACATTTTTTAGAATGGAGGTAATTCAGTATTGGAAAAAATCTTGACCACTTAAAAAACCATGCCCCAAATCTCTACATTTACCTATTTTTTACCTTAAAAATAGAAAAAAATTTAACTTTCAAAAGAGGAAAAGAAGCACATAATTGAATCAATATAACCCCTCCTTTTTCTTTTACAGGCATATTCATTTTACATATATAACAAAATCTATAAACTCTCATACTAATATAGAAAATAACAAAGCTCTAAAAAGCAAAGATTACTGGATCTGCCCCCAAATTCAATCAATTGTTCCTTGACCCATGGCTTACTCTTCCACAAAATGTCTTTGAGAAGAGTCATTAATATTCAAATTTTTGTTTAGACAATCAAATCTCTTCTTTCCATCTCGTATGGTGTTAATACAACACTTCAGCTGATCCATTCTTCAGCCTTGATCAGATATATGATTCAAGAAAGAAGCCAACTTTTTTCTCTTTCGAACTAAGTAATTGAGCAAATCATTTTTTTTTATCATCTTTTTTTCTCCCCTCCCAATTCCTATGTGTGGAAGAAGAAAAAATTTGCCCCTTCTCTTGGATAATACACCTGACAAGGGCAGAAGAATGGACTGGACTGTGTGTGCTAATAACATCAAAGATTGAGAGAAGAGATTTAAATGTTCAAACTAAATTTCATTGAGAACTTTGAGGGATATTGAGTGGACAGGCAAACATGAGTCAATTCATAACCTCTGTCCAACTTCATTGGCAGAAATAATTGAAATATTGTCAATCTTTTAATAGGCACATTCAATACAAATAAACATGTTGGTTGATTAGCACAATTTCGTACCTCTTTTTTTTAAAAAGAAAAAAAAAAACAATTACTTTTAAACTATCACATGTAAAAGACTTTCCATCTCTTGAATTCATGAAGAAAAAAATTAAATTTTAAATTGAGAGGAATAACTTCTGATCTACAAAATTACTTCCTTTGCATTTTTAAGTAAATTTAAAAAATTTTTTTTATATTATTCAATTCACAAAAGGGTTCCATTTTTTGTTCAATCTATTCATTGTGTTCAGAAGCAGTATGAAATGTTCATGAATTTAAGAGTTACAGTTCACTGATAGCAATTTTTCATCTTTTTAAACTACTTAAAAAGGAGACAGGTAAAAAGCAACATCAACAAATCTTATAGGAGTTCAGTGGTAAGAGAATCATTTAGTAAATTGATAGCCAATTATCAAATCCTCCTTATAGAAAAATTTTTCAAATTGGGGAAGGGGATTATCAATGAATAAGTTACTTCTCTTGCCTTTTGTTGGATCATTAAAGTCTGAATTTTCAAAAAGATCGTGTGAATGCTGCAAACAGATAGGACCAATTTAGCAGACTTACGCTGTAAATTGTACTCCCCATAAAAAACTTTTATAAGGGGGAACTTTAGAAAAACATGTTTTTTTACCAGACATAATAAGGAGAAAATGTTTAAATTTTCAGTCTGTTTTTGTAAATCCCCCAACCCCCAAAAATTTTTTTCATAGTGGGTGGGTTCAATTTGCAATGTAAGTTCATGCTATATTGGTCTCTTAGTTTACTATGTCCAGTACCATTCAAGTTTGCTTTCTGAAAATTCATCCTTTTTAGTGATCACTGCCCAAAAGGCAAGAGAAATAATTCATTCATTGATGATTCCTTTTCCATTTTTCACTTGATCACCTCTTTTACTGCATGCTGAAAAAAGATGTTGATCATATGATGATTTCTAATGAAGAACTAATTTATTTTTCATCCATTAACCCATCAACTGCAGTAGGTGGTCAGTATAATTGTTATTAATTGCAAGATAAAAGCTCTGATTCACAGACAGAACTAAGTTGCCATCAATCACAATACAATGGTAATTCTATTGAATTAGCCATAGAATTGCAATGACAGAAATTGTCATTCATTGATTGGTCAATTATGAAAAAAATTAATGGAAGGAAATAACATATACTTTCATCAAACAAGCTCTAATGGACACACACACATACACACAAATCAATAACAGAAGTTTTCAAACTGACGTGGCAGATTTCATTACATCAGGGGTATTAACTTTTTTTACCTCACATTTTAAAGAGCTTGAAACATGCTACCCGCCACCCAACAAAAAAAAAAGCCCACATTATAGACCACTTATCTACATCCTTCAACAGGAGAGCTCTTTTTGGTTTTGATTGGCCAAGATAAACCCTCATAATTTTTATATACATTACAAAGGAAAATTAAGAGTGCAGAATGAAAAAAAAGGGACAAAAAGTAAAGAAAGAAAAAAGAACAATTGAAAACACAATTTTTGTATCAAAATTAAGGAAAATTTTTCAAATAAATAAATAAAAGCCCCTTCCTTCTTTACCTGTTTCAAGTCCAATGTTTACATTTGAAGATGAAGAAAAAATCTTTCATTTTTGAATTCTATTGTCTGCCTCATATCATTTGTCCTCAACTCTTTTTCTGTTTCTTTAGACTTGTAAGTTTTACATTTTTTTTTTACCCACTGTTTTTGTGTTTAGAACAGACTATCAGTGCATGCAAGTTACAAAGAAAAAAAGCATTCCAATTTTTTTTATCATCATTAATACTAATAATAATATTGATATCAATAATAATATGAATGATAATAATAATTATTCAGGCTCCAGCAATGATCGTCAAACATTCAGTGTGAACATGTAAGACAAGTTAGAAATCTGGAGGAGGGCTGGTGTTGTACAAATCACAGCATTGCTGTAGTCTGCGAGGATGGCAAGAGGAGTGTAGGAGACCTGATGAAACTTGCTGTTGATTTTCAGCGATGATCACCTGACATCTGGTGTGAACATGCACACACATGAATATTATAATAATTATGAAAGGAAAGCACGTAAAGAGTTTTTTGGTTCTTTGTGATAATTTTTTTGATTTTTGTTTTTTAATATAAAAAAAATGTAAAAGAAAATAAAAACGAAGAATAAAAAAAAAATTTTTAAAAAAGATGATATGCTTACACTCAGAAATCAGCACCACTTTAAGGGGACCAAGAGAATTTATACAAATGTAATACACTTTGAAGACATAATACCCCTATTTCAAAACCCCACCCATCTTTAAGGTTCCCATCACAAACAGAATGGCAAGCAAAATAGGCAGACTTTTTCACACATATACAAATCCTTAGAGGAATAGTGATGGTGATTTATGTAGATGTTGCTGCCATGTATTTTATGGGGTTTTCTTTTTCCTTTCAATTTGTTTTCCCTTCATCTGATTAAATAAGCAAACAATTTCTCCTAATTGTTCACTTTGTACTGGGGTTTTTAAATCTTTTTTATCAGCAAGAAGCAGAAGAGACAACATTCAACTTCTTTGTATCCCTACATTTTTTTTTAAGATATACATATTTTTTTAGGGAACACAATTTTCTCTACTCCGAGAGATTCAAGTCTTTTTTAAAAACACAAAAATCCCTTCAAAGAAAAAACAAAACAAAAAAAACCTTAATCCAAGCCAACATTATAGATGGTTCAGATTTGAAATGTACAAGGGTGCAGTCAAATTTTTTCCAGATATTCTTTCTTTGTTGAGAATCCCAAAAATTTGTTCACGGGCCGTGTATGGCTTGATATTAAAGTTAAATAGCAGCCCAAGGATGACATTAAGTGCCGACATATCATAGTGATGGCACCCAGAGTAGCGAAAAAGAGGTTTCCGCTGGTAGTTGCAACCAACATTCTGTGCACCCGTTGGACTGATGCACTCTTCCGTCAAAGCACATCGTACCCACGGCAACATCAGCTCCCGATGTACTTTGTCAGAGTTGAACAGAATCAAGTGAGATGATTCCACTGCTCGATGGAAGAAATAATTTTCTTGTCTGGTTTTGAAGTACTGGAACATTTTAGGGTGCGTGAGTGAAGAGGTAGGATCTGTTACTGTCCAGGCCACTAAACCAATGTTTTGTGCCTGAGTAAGGCTTTGATTTATTTTGTTAGTGATGAAATGTTCAGAATTGTCAGCCCAGATCACTGATCCATAACGGTTGAGCATTTCCTGTGGAAAAAAAAAATAAACAAAATAATTAATCCTGAGAATAAAGATTAGCATAAAGTATAAAAAGCATCACTAATCCAGTGTTTCAAAAAGGATGCAACTGTATTTTTGACAATTTGTATTTAAATTATTTTGAATGTTAAAACTATTTTTTGAAGACAAAAATTACAAAAAGAAGCTAATCGTAGGTACATTCCAAGATTTCATAGATGTTGAGAGTAATTTCCTGGAACCTGGATGCAGATTTGAATGAGTTTCATAACATAAAGAAAACAACATAGCTGACACAACAAAAATAAATGGATGCTTGAATGAGGCTAGCATATGAAGTAATCATTCCAAGTGATAAATATTGTTGCCTCTGAGTACAGTGTAGTCATGTGATTGATATTGTAACATAAAATATACATGCATATAAATTCTACCCTCTTATCCTAAGGGTTGAATTCTTTATGAAACATCCAGTATATATTTCAACTGAAAATAATCTCTATCTTTAAGATGGCAATGTGTCACACACTTTGGATTACTTATAATGGCTATTCACTTGATATAGTTTGTTTTATATTCAGTTTGGGTTAATCATAAATGTTTCTTGGTAAATTACCTAAAATTACTATTCTTAATATTCAACTAATATTTTCTTTTATCTCAAAAATTTTTTGAAAATAATGGTTGATGAAGCTCCAACTGATAAAAAAATAAAGATAAATTGCTGCAATCTAAAATTGCAGACTGAGAAAATCAAAACTGTGTTTATCCAACACAATAATCAATAGAATAATGACATTTGATCCATGGTCCATTATCAATATTAAAGTTTAGGTAATATAGAAAGTATATGATATGATACTCTTGTGAATGAAATAATAATTTTTTTTTAATACACTAAAGTAGTAGTAGCAACATTTACTTTCTAAGGAAAAAAAATATCAATTGATGTTCTGCTGATAAAAGTGACTTTGAAACAGTCCAATTCTACTTGATAATTTCAAAATTTGTTTTCCATTCCTTTAGACAAACATATAGGCTTTTTTTCTTCTTTTTTTTGAAAATTTTTTTTTTTAAGTTTGAATACTTTTTAAAGTTGGGTGTCACCTTTGTGCCAGATATTTCTGTAATCAATCATAAAAAGCCTTTCATAATATTCATTTTATATTACACTGTTTTTCCAAAGTTGTCTCAGATGTAAGATGATATTTTTGACTTTCATTCATAGGCAGGAATGAACCAAATTAGAAACATTTGAATCAACATATGTTCAAGTTATTTATATTTCATATTGCAGAAAAAAAAAAAAAAAAATTATTGAGACCATAAATATGCAGATTCATTAGTATAACCGAAAATGAAATAAAAATATCCTTTCGACAAAGAAATGTATACCATCTACATAGAAGGATGTTCAGAATTTATCTAACAGTTTTGATCAAAATTCATGTTGAATACCATGTTAGTTAAGGGACACCTGTAGTTAGTTATTATTAGATTTGTTTTTAACTAACAAATGAATTGTAGAATCGCACTTAGAATGTCATGAACATAAAATCACACAATAAGAATATCCTTTTATTTTTCATGTTCATTTTCTATCATTTCTATTTCCCATTTATTTCTTTTATAGGAAATGCTCAAAAGAGATACTCACCATAAATGAATAAAATGTAATCGGATCAAGACAGGAAATAAGCCAATCCGTGAATTGAATATTAAATACAAAAATTAACTTCACATTCAAAAAACAAACTGCTCAAGAAACATAACAAAACATTGTAATGTTTTCAACCCTCTTGATATATCTTGATATTTATACATTTTGAGGTTTCTATGACTGCTCAGTTATATAAGTCCCATAGAAGTCTACTGGAACATTTTAATTTAAGCAATAAGCACTTGAACAGTTTAGTCCTGAAAGAGTTAATCAAAGGAATAAGAAATTTTCTAAATTTTGGGGGGCTCCAGTTTGATAATTTTATCAACATTGCAAGATTAGCAAATATTACCCTGGTCAAAAAAAGGTTCTTTACTTGATGAATAACTGGATATTATCTGTACCACACATAGATTAGCAGCTTTGAAAGAGGTCGGGGCTTCAAAGCTATAAACAAAGGCTAAACTCAGGAAGAAGGTAAATAACTAGCATATTCAAGGAAAATGGAAACTTAACAACAGACAGAGACAAGATTGTTGAACGTGCCAAAGAATTCAACCAAAAACTTCATTCATCCCAACAAGGACTGCAAGACGTGAGCAATCAACTCGAGGACTTCCCAAAAGTAACCCCGTGGGAGGTGAAACAAGTCATTAAACAGAGGAAGAAAGGAACAGCCCCTGGACCAGACAACATCACCATCGACCTACTCCAGAAAGCAGGTAAAATCATCACTAGGAAACTGGCTGTCCTTTTCAACTTGTGTCTAAAACACAGTGAAGTCCCAGACGATTGGAACACTGCTATCATAATGCTTTTATATAAAAAAGGAAACCCGGAAGACCTCAACAACTACTGGCCTATAAGCCTACTCAACTGTGCATACAAACTTTTCACTAAGATCATCGCCAGCCGGATCACGAAAACACACAATGAAAACCAGCCAAGTGAACAAGCTGGCTTTAGAAGAAGCTACTCGACCATGGACCACCTGCATTCGATAAATCAGCTGAAAGAAAAAGCAGCTGAGTATAAACTACCACTTGCCGTAGCATTTATCGACTTCAAAAGGGCGTTCGACTCAGTAAAAATCCCTAAGGTCATGGAGGCCATCACTCGACAAGGTGTAAATCCAGTATATGTTGAAGTGCTGAAACATATATACAATCACAGCAGCTCCTTTATTAGGTTACATAAAGACTCAGACCCCTTTCAGCTCCAGAAAGGAGTAAGACAAGGTGATACCAGCTCACTCCAACTCTTCATAGCCTGCCTTGAGATGATCTTCCAAAACCTAGAAAATAAAGGGATCAAAAAAGATGGAGTATTTGAGCAACCTCAGATTTGCAGACGACACTGCCTTTTTCGCAGAGAACCTACACGACCTCCAACTAATGATAGATGAACTAAATGAAGAGAGCAAGAAAGTCGGCCCACACATGAACTTCAGCAAGATGAAGATCATGTGCAACAACCTCATCGGAGATGAAAACACTAAGATCAAAATCGAGGACACAGAACTGGTGGAAGTAGATCACTACATCTACCTAGGAAAACGAATCTCCATGAGACCCTCAAAAGAAGAAGAAATCAAGCGAAGAATTACACTAGGATGGCAAGCCTTTGGCAGAGCAAGCTCAAACTTTAAAAAGAAGAAGATCCCATTAATCCTAAAAAGAAAGGTGTATAACCGGTGCATCCTCCCAATAGTCACTTATGGAGCTGAAATATGAAACCTAACTAAGAGACAGATCCACAAATTGAGAACCATGCAACGTGCACATGAAAGAATTATGCTGGGAGAGACCACAAGACAGCACAGTACATCCGAGAAAAGACAAGAGTCAGGGACATCATAGAATCCATTAAAAATCTCAAATGGCAGTGGGCTGGCCATATTGCAAAAATGGCGGACAACCGAAGGACATCACAACTCACAACATGGATACCCAGAGATCACATGCACAACAGAATATTAGAGGGAGAGACGAGCTACACAAGTTCAGAAAGTACTGGCTCGTGACGCCCATGATAGAGAAGTGTGGCGAATCCTTGGGAAGGTCTCTGTCCAACGACGGATGTTAAAAGACTGATGATGATAATGATGAAGAAGAAAAAGAGCAGCATTATTTCATGGCCCCAAATTATTTTGTTTCATCTTATTTGTAGTCAACTCAAAGACCTGGCAGTTGGAGGCAATCCAAAGGCTCCCTCTTCAATTTGTTACTATCATTTTGAATAGGGAGAGCACGAGTCCATTCCAAATTTTTTTTCCACCTTAATCACAGTACACAGTTGGCTGCTGAGTGCACAGGAAATGAAAGGGTTTTCCACAACTAAGAATTGAACCTGGATCCTACTGCATGTCAAGCAGAGGTGCAAATCATTACATCATCGTAGTGGACTTGATTGTAAAAGATTTAAAATATGCCAGAAGTAATTTTATCTTTTATTCCCCTTGATAATTTTGCACTTTTTCTAGTTCATCATTTAAACAAAGGTAAATCAAAAATTGAGTACCCATTCCAAAGGTGCATTGGAGGGGTCTGGACTTCATAGTAATTTAAGCAGCCTACCATAATAGTACATGATTTTAAGTAAATCAAAACTTAAGCAGAGGTGGTAACTATCTGATTTTGGGGATAATTTCAGATTGTCTATTTGAAGAACAGGAAAAAAAGAGACCCTGTTCAAACCAGCTACATCAGTTTTTTTTATAGTTTTACAAATGTTGCCAAATGCTATGCATTTCCAATTGATTTTTTTTTAAATGTATAATATCAAGTGGTTAAGAATAATTGGTTTTCTCATAGCTACATTTTCAGTTTGTATCCAAGAACTATGTATCTATTTGAGTTCTCTATGAGTTATAGGCCATAATATGAGATGTTGAAAAATGTTTAGCTTCTTAAATTATAAATATTTCTTACGTCAAATTTTTCATTTCAAGAACTGATTTAAAAAAAAAAAAACGCGTCATGGTGTGATAGAAAAAAGGAAAACCAAAATAAAAAATATATCTTTCTTTCAAAATATTGAAAGTTAAGCAGTCTGCATCAGAGAATAGCACAATAAATCACAATGCAGAAAGATTTACACAACAAATGTATCTTAAGAGTCTTAATCCACACTCTTTTTTTTAGATATTATTTTGATAAGATGGACTAAACAGCACCTACCTGTATACAGACAGGCCGGTAACTTTTGATTGACAAATCCTTCAAATGTGATGGGTAGCGCTTGAAATCAAAGGTTGTTAAAATGCATGACTTAGAACTGTTGCATCTTTTTTTGACCTTTAAAAAGAAGAAAAAAAATAAATAAATATGCATATTGAGATGAAATAAATTATCTTTCTACCTGACACATGCAAAAAAATTAGGTTTGTCAAACCTTTTCACAACTAAACAGCTCAAGTCTTTCCTGTGTTACATCATCTAGTATGAAATATTTGTTAAAAATGGTGGGAAAAATTCAAGTTCTGCAGATAGACATGAAACAAAAGGATGTCTATATCTTCATGGTTAAATTACTATAATTAGTAGAAAACAAAAACAAAATAAATTAAAATTGAAAAAATTTAGCTATTTTTTGCCATCAATAGGGATGTGATAACTTCTGCAATCTTCAAGCTATTATACTTAAAGACCAAATGACCTAGGATTACCTAGCAGAAAAAGAAATTGAAAAAAGAAGAACAATACATACCATTAAACTTTCCGCAGAGTCTATGCCAAGATCATACAATATTAAAAGATTATGTGGCATATAATGCTGCACAGAGTCCATAAAGTCTACAGCCTGTTTGTACTGGCCGGGTTCTATACTGGTCACTATAACCGGAGAATTAAAACTTTCCCGGGGTGGGAACTTGCCATCATTTTCCTGCAGTTCCTCACCACCATCACGGAAGCCAAGTTTCTGCAGGTACTCAGGATCGACATCATCCAATTCTTTGGCATGCTTTATACTGGAGGGCAAATTCTTGATATTATTTATATGTTTGTTGGTTTCTTTGACAATCGTTTGAAAGTTGGGCGTTGGATTGCTCAGTAGCCAGATGGCTACAATTGTGGATGCAGCAAACAGGATCACCAAGTAGAAGTTTTTGGTCTTCATGGGATCCAAAAGAAAGCTGCCTTTTTTTGCATGAAGACTCTCAGAGGATGCAAATTTCATGGGTGCCCTCTGTTTGTCCTCAAAAGAAACAACCCGTGAGTCTTTTGTTGAGTGAATGTGGATCGCACAAGAACATCATAACCTCAGACTCTGCGCAGTACTCTGGAAGGGAAAAAAAAAAAAAAATTCAAGTATAATAGCAACAGATATGGATTGGCCTTGTCAGTAATTGCTTTCAAAAATCTTAAAAAAATGTAATAATCATGGCTCTAGCTCACATCACATTTCCAAAATTCTGTAACTCAATTTGACATGTTTTCTGACTTCTACACAGTATAGATTAAAGAATACCGAGGTAATATATATATATACACATATATATATATATATATATATATATATATATATATATATATATATATATATATATATATACATATATTTACATACATAAGTATACATATAATTACATATATATATATATACACATATATATACATAAATATATTTACAAATATATATACATATATATCCACATATATATACATATATATTCACATATATATACATATATATTCAAATATATATATACATATATATTCACATATATATATACATATATATTCACATATACATATACATATATATTCACATATACATATATTCACGTATACATATTTTTACGTATTATACATATATGTATATACACATATTTTTACATATTATACATATATGTATATACACATATTTTTACATATTATACATATATGTATATACACATATTTTTACATAATATACAAATATATACACACATATTATTACATAATATACATATATATACACACATATTTTTACATGATATACATATATATACACACATATTTTTACATAATATACATATATATATACACATATTTTTACATAATATACATATATATACACATATTTTTACATAATATACATATATATATACACATATTTTTACATAATATACATATATATATACACATATTTTTACATAAAATACATATATATATACACATATTTTTACATAATATACATATATATATACACATATTTTTACATAAAATACATATATATATACACATATTTTTACATAAAATACATATATATATACACATATTTTTAAATAAAATACATATATATATACACATATTTTTAAATAAAATACATATATATATACACATATTTTTACATAATATACATATATACACGTATATTCACATAACATATATATACACATATATTCACATAATATATATATATACACATAATATATATGTACATATACACATATATTCACATAATATATATATATAGACACATATATTCACACAATATATATAGACACACATATATTCACATATATATATATATATATACACATATATTCACATAATATATATATATATATACACATATATTCACATTATATATATATACACATATATACACATAATATATATACACATATAATCACATAATATATATATATATATATACACATAATATATATATATATATACACATATATTCACATAATATATATATATATACACATATATTCACATAATATATATATATATACACATATATTCACATAATATATATATATATACACATATATTCACATAATATATATATATATACACATATATTCACATAATATATATATATATACACATATATTCACATAATATATATATATACACATATATTCACATAATATATATATATACACATATATTCACATAATATACACATATATTCACATAATATACACATATATTCACATAATATACACATATATTCACATAATATATATATATATACACATAATATATATATATACATATACACATAATATATATATATATACACATAATATATATATATATATACATATACACATAATATATATATATATACATATACACATAATATATATATATACATATACACATAATATATATATATATACATATACACATAATATATATATATATATACATATACACATAATATATATACATATACATATACACATAATATATATACATATACATATACACATAATATATATACATATACATATACACATAATATATATACATATACATATACACATAATATATATACATATACATATACACATAATATATATACATATACATATACACATAATATATATACATATACATATACACATAATATATATACATATACATATACACATAATATATATATATATACATATACACATAATATATATATATACATATACACATAATATATATATATATACATATACACATAATATATATATATATACATATACACATAATATATATATATATACATATACACATAATATATATATATACATATACACATAATATATATATATATACATATACACATAATATATATATATACATATACACATAATATATATATATACATATACACATAATATATATATATATACATATACACATAATATATATATATACATATACACATAATATATATATATATACATATACACATAATATATATATATACATATACACATAATATATATATATACATATACACATAATATATATATATATACATATACACATAATATATATATATATACATATAAACATAATATATATATATATACATATACACATAATATATACATATATATACATATACACATAATATATATATATATACATATACACATAATATATATATATATACATATACACATAATATATATGTATATATACATATACACATAATATATATATATATACATATACACATAATATATGTATATATACATATACACATAATATATGTATATATACATATACACATAATATATGTATATATACATATACACATAAGATATATATATATATATATATATATACACATAAGATATATATATATATATATATATATACACATAAGATATATATATACATATACACATAATATATATATATATACATATACACATAATATATATATATATACATATACACATAATATATATATATATACATATACACATAATATATATATATATATATACATATACACATAATATATATATATATACATATACACATAATATATATATATATACATATACACATAATATATATATATATACATATACACATAATATATATATATATACATATACACATAATATATATATATATATACATATACACATAATATATATATATATACATATACACATAATATATATATATATACATATACACATAATATATATATATATACATATACACATAATATATATATATATACATATACACATAATATATATATATATACATATACACATAATATATATATATATACATATACACATAATATATATATATATACATATACACATAATATATATATATACATATACACATAATATATATATATATACATATACACATAATATATATATATATACATATACACATAATATATATATATATACATATACACATAATATATATATATATACATATACACATAATATATATATATATACATATACACAAAATATATATATATATACATATACACATAATATATATATATATACATATACACATAATATATATATATATACATATACACATAATATATATATATATACATATACACATAATATATATATATATACATATACACATAATATGTATATATATACATATACACATAATATATATATATATACATATACACATAATATATATATATATACATATACACATAATATATATATATATACATATACACATAATACATATATATATACATATACACATAATATATATATATATACATATACACATAATACATATATATATACATATACACATAATATATATATATATACATATACACATAATATATATATATACATATACACATAATATATATATATACATATACACATAATATATATATATACATATACACATAATATATATATATACATATACACATAATATATATATATACATATACACATAATATATATATATACATATACACATAATATATATATATATACATATACACATAATATATATATATACATATACACATAATATATGTATATATACATATACACATAATGTATATATATATATATATACATATACACATAAGATATATATATATACATATACACATAAGATATATATATATACATATACACATAAGATATATATATATACATATACACATAAGATATATATATATACATATACACATAATATATATATATATACGTATACACATAATATATATATATATACGTATACACATAATATATATATATATATTTATACACATAATATATATATATATATATATAGATATACACATAATATATATATATATAGATATACACATAATATATATATATATAGATATACACATAATATATGTATATATATATATACATATACACATAATATATATATATATATATACATATACACATAATATATATATATATATATATACATATACACATAATATATATATATATATATACATATACACATAATATATATATATATATATACATATACACATAATATATATATACATACACATAATATATATATATACACATATATTCACATAATATATATATATATATACACATATATTCACATAATATATATATATTCACATAATATATATATATATACACATATATTCACATAATATATATATATATATATACACATATATTCACATAATATATATATATTCACATAATATATATATATATACACATATATTCACATAATATATATATATATACACATATATTCACATAATATATACATATATATACACATATATTCACATAATATATACATATATATACACATATATTCACATAATATATACATATATATACACATATATTCACATAATATATATATATATACACATATATTCACATAATATATATATATATACACATATATTCACATAATATATATATATATACACATATATTCACATAATATATATATATATACACATATATTCACATAATATATATATATATATACACATATATTCACATAATATATATATATATATACACATATATTCACATAATATATATATATATATACACATATATTCACATAATATATATATATATACACATATATTCACATAATATATATATATATATACACATATATTCACATAATATATATATATATACACATATATTCACATAATATATATATATACACATATATTCACATAATATATATATATATACACATATATTCACAAGTTTTATGTATATATACACATATATTCACATAATATACGTATATATACACATATATCCACATAATATATGTATATATACACATATATTCACATAATATATGTATATATACACATATATTCACATAATATATGTATATATACACATATATTCACATAATATATATACATATATATACACATATATTCACATAATATATATACATATATATACACATATATTCACATAATATATATACATATATATACACATATATTCACATAATATATATACATATATATACACATATATTCACATAATATATATACATATATATACACATATATTCACATAATATATATATTTATATATACACATATATTCACATAATGTATACATATATATACACATATATTCACATAATGTATACATATATATACACATATATTCACATAATGTATACATATATATACACATATATTCACATAATGTATACATATATATACACATATATTCACATAATGTATACATATATATACACATATATTCACATAATATATATATACATACACATATATTCACATAATATATATATACATACACATATATTCACATAATATATATATACATACACATATATTCACATAATATATATATATATACACATATATTCACATTATATATATATACACATATATTCACATAATATATATATATATACACATATATTCACATAATATATATATATACACATATATTCACATAATATATATATATCCACATATATTCACATAATATATACATATATATCCACATATATTCACATAATATATACATATATATCCACATATATTCACATAATATATACATATATATACACATATATTCACATAATATATACATATATATACACATATAATCACATAATATATACATATATATATACACATATATTCACATAATATATACATATATATATACACATATATTCACATAATATATACATATATATATACACATATATTCACATAATATAAACATATATATACAGATATATTCACATAATATATATATATATATACACATATATTCACATCATATATATATACATACACATATATTCACATAATATATATATATACACATATATTCACATAATATATATATATACACATATATTCACATAATATATATATATATACACATATATTCACATAATATATATATATATACACATATATTCACATAATATATATATATATACACACATATATTCACATAATATATATATATACACATATATTCACATAATATATATATATACACATATATTCACATAATATATATATATATACACACATATATTCACATAATATATATATATATACACACATATATTCACATAATATATATATATATACACACATATATTCACATAATATATATATATATACACACATATATTCACATAATATATATATATATACACATATA
>OY735226.1:33473308-33728308 GCA_963457665.1 Thysanoteuthis rhombus | reverse complement strand
AAAGATTTCAGGTGGGATTTTAGATTTGAAAGAAAGGATTCTAAACTTTAATCGGATTTTTTTAAGAACACTTGAAACAATATTATCTTAGTTGTCTCTAATTGTATTTTATACTAAAACTATTTTTATTTTCACACAACAAATTATGTATTCCAAAGCAAAGAGTAACATTTTGGTTCTTTGATCTTTTTTTTTAGAATGAAATTACATATATTTTTACATTCCAGCGGATCGATAAACCGAACTGTTAAGTCAACCCAACTTGAACTTGTGTATAAAAATGAAAATGAATGTTTGTGGGCCCGGTTTATCATAAAGACTCTGGGTTAGGTAGTTATAGCATAAAATACGATTAAGGAAAACTAAGATAATATTGTTTTGTGATGTGTTTTAAAAAAATCAATTAAGAGGTTAAACTCTTATTTTAATTCAAAATAAAATAAGGAATCTTTGATGTTGGCATAAAAGAACTGAAAAAATAGCATGGTATCTTAGTTTTCGGCTTATCTTACGAAAAAAATTATTTTAATTTTTCTATTCATACGGTTCACGATGAAATATTTCTTTATTCAAACTCACAAAAAAAGCTAAATTGAATTACTTGGTACAAATTCAGTTAAAATATCCATTACTATACAGTTAACATTATCGACTGATGCCTTTTGACCGATCGCGATTGTAATTTAGCCTCATTTCGTATTACACTGCTTGCTTCTTGACCGTCACCGTAATCACCTCACCGCAATCTGTACAGAAGCAAAGCAGAGATAAGTATATATTTAAGAGCAATTATTTTGTTACTTCTGTATGTGTTATGAGGTCAAAATTGGCTAATAAATAGAATTGCAACTTCGAAATGTCATTTTTTTCAGCACGTTAACGTCGAAGGAAAGTCTATGTTGAGAAAATGAACACTTAGAGTTTTATTATCGAAATATTTTAGTTCAGTATTGATTACAGATAATAATCAAATAAGACCAGTTTATTGATACGTTATACGTTTTTGTTGCTTGAAAACGTTGAGTATTAAATTCAATATTTTCAACAATGCCTCAAAATGGCCAGAGAAGGAAGAACTGGATAAACACAAACCTATTTTCAGAGAATCGGTATTCTAATCTAAACATCAAAATTTTCTTGCTTTTAATTATCAAATCCTAGAAGACATTTTCATCAAAAAGAAAAACAAATACCGTATTGTTTTTAATCGGCACTTTTGTTGGTGAAGGAGACACAGAAAGAAGCATGGCTTTCACACACTGGCCGCAGAATGGGGGAACCTTTCACTATCACATTTATTAGTAAAATTAAACCCCCACTTTGAGCCACGCCGAAAAACGGAGACAACTCCGTGAGTTCGTTCCTTGTTGGGAGCTCCATGAGCATGGAAATCTGCAGAAGTTGATTTAATCCAATAAGTATCAACTTTAAATTCAGTCTATGTAGCTCAAGTTCCTAAAAGAAGAATTCTGAACCCGAATATCCGTTTGAGAGAGGAAAGAGACCGAAATAAAATTAATAATAAAAACGGCAGGGCTGGTAGCCCAGGAATGTAAGTGTCTAGAAAATGAATCAATGTGAAACAGTAGTAAAGTAAGATTTGGCACATGGACATGGTTAACAGTAAGCATTGTCTGCTTCTTAAACTAGGAGTTAAGTCAACAAAACCTTCCTATTTTTTCACTTAATGAACAAATAGAAACAGATCCTTCATTCGTTTCATTTTGCATCCCAAAATGATGATAGAGGTAGATTCACATAGTCAGATGACTGGAAATATAGCCCGGAATAGTTTGATAGAGGGGAGATGTAGATATATTTAATTCTAAATGGTGCCGATCGAGATAAATGAAATTAACCCAATAATGTCAGGGTTATCGTACGTCTGAAGTAGAGTGTGTATGTGTAAAATGTAGGTAAGGTAAAGCATAGAGTCTAGTGTGAGTAAATTTGTGATGCCATACGTACACGCTTAATAATAAAATTTATACGATTTTTTTTTCTATTCCAAAAATTATGATGATTTTCTGAACTCATTCTAGGTTATCATGTGTCTAAATAAAATGTTCGTGTAAGTGTAAAATTTAGTCAAGAGTTTTAGTAATTTTAAGTCGATAATGCTAACATGATTAATAGCAAAATTAATATATATTTTATTTTAAATCGAATATTGTGTTGAGTAATTTTGAGAAGAATCGTTAAATCTACAACTGATTATTGTCTTGGTTGTCACGTCTCAGTAGGTGTGTGAGAAATTAAGGTGAGGTAAAGTTTGACGTGTACAATTTTTGGATTAATGCAACACAATCATTGGATACATATATATTCTAATTATTTCAATCCAAAAATTGCATTATATTTTAATTCTAGGAACCGTTAAATCTGATCTACTCATTCTGGCTTCTCTCGATGTGTAGATGTAGAACGTGTGTGAAATTTAGTCAGGTAGAGTTTAGTGTGAATAATTTCAAGTTAATAATGCATCACGGTTAATTGTAAAATCGATATAAATCTATTTTAATCCCAAACTTGTGTTGTTTTAGTGTAGGGAAGAACAGTTAAATCAACATGATCAACTCATTTCTGGGTTGTCGTGTGTGTGAGAAATTTAGTCGAGGGGTTGTTTAGTTGGAGAATTTACAATAGTAAAATCGCAATAAACTTCATTGATTTTGCTTAATTGTAAAATTGTTGTAAATTTTATAATCCCAAAACTGTGTACTATTTTTGTGCGAAGAATCGTAATATTCATATCCACTTATTATTGTCTAGGTTGTCATGTGTCTCAGTAGTATGTGCGTGTGTGAAATTTAGGCAAGGTAGAGTTTAGTGTGGGTAGTTCGGGGCTTAATGCAACACAAATGGAAACAATAAACTATTTCTATCAACATGTTTATAATAACATCTATCAAGAGAAACTAGCTTACCAAATAAAACTTCGGGGTACAGAAACACCTACAGGGTCATTATAGAGTTCATGTGAGGTTTTAAATTTCTATAACTCCTCTTGCATTTTAAAAACAATCTTTAAAAAGGGTGAGAGAAAGTATTTGTTCAATTTTTAGAAATAAATTGTATCCCCGAATCTACTGCCCTCCGTCAAGATAATAACCGTGGGTACGATCCTGAAGTTCTACAAAAACGTTTTGCAGTTGATTTTCCAATCTTGCATGAAATGATTAAATATTCTTTACAACTTCGTTGACTGGGGTAAACAATAATAACTAATTTACTGGTAAACTGTGCAGATGAATCACGCTTCTCTCTACTTTTAACAAACATGTACAGTTAGACTAGAAGTTGGGAAGATTTTTAAAAATTAAAAACCGTACAAGGACTTCATGATAGACATGTACATCGGAAAAAAAATTTATTTCAGATCTGGTATCGAAAGTAGACAATGTAGTAGACAATAAAAGTCGATTTCTAGTAGTCATCAACACACAAATGTGATGTTTGTGGTGACTTACATACATCGTTATTATTGCCACTTTTTACTTATTAAACTCTTCTTCAATTATCATTCGATGGAATGGCCCATTTTTATTTTGATCATACGAACTACTTTATTTATTTACCTTCCATTTCAATTTTAGTTGTATTTATTGATAGTTGTGTAAATACTACCGAAACGTTAGATGATGGTAAAGTAGTCAAAATTTATACCAAAAAATGGGTAAACTCTCGTTTCTTTTCAAAACTGTTAATTATTTACTTACCTCCATACCGTGGTGTTGTTAACATTTAAATGTTACGAAGAAGAACTGGACTTTTTTTAGTTTCAGTTTAGTTTTCTCTAAAGTAAAGAAAGGGAGGAAGGATAAGTAGTAATGAAAGGAAGAAGAAGATGAAGAAATGAGAAAATCCCTGAAAAGAAAGAAAAAAAGTCTCTGGTTTTGAATGGGAGTAGAAGGAAGAGGAAGAAGAAACTATGACGTAGTGTGGTCACGTGGTGTTGTGAAAAGCCCGCTTCTTCCGGTTCTAGGCTGCCGGGAAAGTTGTCAGGGGAAACTGCGACAAACAACATGGCTTTCACTTCGCTTCCTCGTGTGTTGATGCTGTCATTTTACTTTATTACTCTTATTTTAATATGAAAATAGTACACAAATTGTCTATAGCAGCACACATCATAACAATCATATTTACACAATATTTAGGACGGTAGGACCTCAAACATTTGCGCTAGTGTAATATGATTTTTTGTTTCTTTTCTTTTGAAAAAAATCTGTTGATAGTACTTCAACTTGAGTTAGGTACTGCTACATGGTCTGGTGATCAATTCCATTGACTTAGCACTCTAAAAAAATTCTTATATCTATTCTTATGACCTCTTATCTTCTTATGTCTCTTGTACTCTTTTCTAGTAAAAATACGTTAGGGTTGACTTATTCTTTCTTGCCTCAGTTTGAATACGATATATTTTCCGTATAGCATTGGTGAATGTCTACAATACTGTTTTATTTTCTTCGATTGGGTTTCTTCTGAAACAAACATTGTTTCATTGTTATTGGGATTAAATATTTTCTTCAATTCTCGGCTTGTTTGATTGTTACTTTTCCCGTTTTGAAATGTCTGCTGGTCTAGGTTTAGTTCGTCATCAGCGTCTGTAATTCTGCCGCTGGAACGGTAGCAATTGCCTGAGGGGATTACATGCAGAGAAGCGTCGCTGGGACCCAGGGTAGAGGCTCTAATCCTCGTGGTCCCTTCTCCAACAGAAATTTTTAATGAATAGATATGACATGCACTACCACATAAAAAATAACCTCCAAAGGCTGGATTATTATTATGCAATTTATGTGGAAGGGGTCAGCTAAGGAAGAATTGATTGAATTTTGTGTCAGATCCACAATTTTTTTTACATATACTCTCTGTAGTGTAGCCTAATTTTGATGAAATATCTCCAATAGTTCTCAATGAATTTCAATTATACTTTTTGGATTGGTGGACCATGAGTGAATGAAGAATTGCTTATATTTCGGTGCAAATCCAAGAATTGTGTTGTTACCTCTTAGCATCATAGCTATATGTTTACAAAATATCTCCAAAAGTTCTCAATGAATTCCAATGAAATGGTAGGTTATGGGGTAAGGAAGAATTGGTTAAATTTTGAGTTGGATTCAGGAATATCTTTGACATTTTGTGTAAGAGTTGACCAATGATAATGATGTATGCATTCATAGAAAATGGCCCTTCCTAGGAACCTCAGCACTCAGGTCCCCACAGGACAAAAGTGCTTAAAAACCTGTGTAATCGTTGCAGTAAAAATGTAATGCCTGTTGAAGTAGAGTTAGAGGAAAGTGGAACTTGACATGAGCTTACAAAGTTCATAGTTCTTCATTAGGAGAAATTTTTGAGTTTTCATTTTTAACTTCCTCATGTTTATATGTTCTGTATATCATAAGCTAACTGATTCCAAAGTCTGGCTGCTATATAGCAGAGACTCCTGCACGCCTGAGTCGTGTTCATGAAGACAATTTCTGTGCTCTTCTGAGTCCTTTCTAGTTGATGTTTATATGGTTTGACTTTCTCATTTCAGTTTTGAACACAATCATGATATTTTCCATCTTTTATATCATTGATGAATGTCTGCATCATTGTTTTATTCTATTGGGTCGGGTTTCTGCAACAATACTAGTTATTACCCAGTGACAAAATTCAGAGATTTCTTTCAGAAAAGAAATTTCTAGAGGCCATAATGCATTGAATATAACTATCTATCCATGTTTCTATGAGAGTTAAATGGTTTATTCACTTACTTGAAGAGTAAAACTTGATAGTTCACTACTTCAAAGCTGTTAGTGTGAATAAATGTTTATGTCATCAATTTCATCCAAGATTTTATTAAAAAGTGACGACTTTTTTTAAGAGGAAAAAGTCTTGTATTTCAAGTTGTAAGTTAGTGATATTTTTACTTTATATAAATGTTATCTTATGTATTGAAGACAAAGAAATAAAGAAAAGATAACACTAGTTATCAAAGAGATAGATTACCGCGTTGGTCAAAAGATTTGTTCAATATATCAGGTGGAAAATAAAAGATATTTCATTATTGAACAGCATAGTAATTTACCATTATTTTTTCACTATCTTTCTGCTATTTTTCAGGTTTCTTCATGATTCCCTCATCCCAAAGCATTTTATCTTCATCACCAAAGTACTGCTCTAGGTGCGTTTTGCTGTCTTCTTTGGAATTAAACTTTTTTCATTGATAGAATTCTGTGGAGGCTGGCTATAAAATGGTATTCCAAAGGTGCAAAACTTTATGGCCAAGCTGTATCATTATCCTGATGAAATATGAACATTCTTGTATCTAATTTTAGACATTTTTATCAATTGGTGACTTCAGTTGCTCTTTTGAAAGCATTACTGGCATGAATGAATCATTTGGATCTCTGGAAGGACTCTCTTCCATATAAATACCATCATCTTCTTTGAATGTCAGACGCTAGCCTTTAATATGGTTGGTAGTGATTCATTTCGCTTGCCTCACAATCTCTTGTACTCCATATTGTAAAGTATCTGCTATACATCACAATTTGAAAGCTGAACATTTCCATTGTTTCATTCAAGTAGCTAATCGCGCACAGAATCACAGAACCAAAGCCTTTTGACAGCACGTTATGTGGGGGATGATCAAAAATTTGGAAAAAAGGCAATACATGGATAAGTTGCTGCTCTTGCATTTTGTTGGGTTATGATCAATAAAAAGGTAAAAAGAATTCTGGAAAACAATCTTGAATGCAGACGCATACAAACAAAGCAAAGAATTCAGCATACATTTACAATGTAAATTAAACGCACCACTGAAAATCCATTTTGGGGATTATTTTCAGAAAACAATATTTTTGTTGACATGATAAATAGAAAATGTTTGAATTTTCAGCCCTCTAGCTCCATTGGTGGGGCCAGCCAGTTGGATCCACTTAAGGGTTGAAGGAACCTATTTCGATGTTGAATGTGTTGATATTGACGGTTTCTGATAACTAGGACACATCAATATTCTAGTTTTATACGATTTAAAAGTTATGTTCTTTACATTGAGTATTCTTAATGGATTAATTTTGGATTTTGTTTTAATCTTAATCTCATAACAATGCAAGTCCCAGGCCTCAAATCTTTTTTGGAGCTCTTTCATTTTATGTTTGTAAATCTAAGAAACCAAAACTCAAACAGGCTGTATGAATTGCTGTCCAAAGATGAAATTGAAAGATGAATAAATTGAAATCAGATTGTGTTTAATTTAATTCATTTTTAAAATTGATTTAATAACCACTTTACTCTGTTAGAAAAAAAGGGCGAATAATGTTGAAGAAGTGATGTGGTAATGTAAAAATGGATGTTCAGCTAATGAGAAAAAAAGGGTCAGGGGGGCAGAGTAAAAATCAGGCATAAATACTACAAGAGATTAGGCTAATCTCTTAAAAGAGTTAGTAAAAATGATACGAAGTTTGAAAAGAGGGGTATAATGTCAGAATTATGGGTGTAATGTAATAAAAATGTTCAAAAATTAGGCAAATAGTAAAAAAGATGACATTAGGAGTAGATGCTGGACAGAGGAGGGGGCTAATTTTAGAAAGGGGGAGTTCCCTTTTAATTTTGACCCCTTTTGAGATAAAACTTTACACCATGATCTTGAAAATTGTCACTTGATTTTGACTTTTAAAAAAGACAAACATTCCCTCTCAATTGTCACAATCAAGAGGGAATGTTTATTTCCTCTAAAAGATAAAAAAAAATCCTCAATTTTGAAACAAAAAAAAATCTCCCTGTTGATTGTCAAAAAGTAAAAAGAATTATCCCCTTTGATTTTCAGCCCTTAACATGGAAAAGAATTACCTAGAATTATCAAGAAGTAAAAAAAATCTTCCCCTCAATTTTGACACCTAAAAGTGAAAAGAATCCCTAGCATTTCGACCTCTAAAGTAAATTCATTTTTATAAATACCCCTCGATTTTGAAAAAAAAAATCTATCCCTCAATTGATTTTTTTTACATTTTTAAGGCTGACACCAAAATATGAAAAAAAAATCCCTTTGATTTGCTGATATCAAAGGAACCTGGAAGTGAGGTAAAAAATTCTTTCCCTTTTCACATCTAAAAGTGAAAAATGATTCCCTCCTCAACTTTGACTTCTAAAAGTAATAAAATTCGTTTTGATTCTGACCCCTAATAGCGAGAAAAAACTTCCCCTCCTCCTCAATTTTTGTTCCTAAGCACAGAAGTGAGAACAAAAAAGAGCTTTTTCACATACTGGTAAAAAAGATTACAAGCTCTAATTTCAAAGGTTAACGGCAAGTACTTCCATCACTAGTGAGAGACGACAGCAATCTTATTGAACCTTGATGAGGAAGCAGACAAAGATTGTACAGACAAAAATATCATGGTAAGAAGATCAGATACAGATGTGGTGGTACTCATTGTGTCAAACCTGCATGAGATTCCAGCAAATGAAGTATGGATATCAATTGGTACAGGGTAGTATCACAGATACATGTGAGATTACTGCTGGATTTAGTCCATCAGAAGGTCCAGCATAAGTAATGTTACATTCTTTTTCTAGGAGTGACACCATCACCTTTGCAAATGCAAAGAATGGGATGCAAGGACTATTTTCAAGTCACTAATGCATTCCTGCAACTGTTAAATGCCCGTCAAGTAGACGACTACTTTTCTTTTATCTGGTGACACTGCTGACATTGGATGCATATAATTAGCTCCAAAAATCATGCTTGCATGAACTGGACCATTAAAACATAGGTTAAAAGATTGTGACAGCAATCATTTTATATGATCATTGAGATGGAATGTAGCTTATGTAGCTGTATATCACTCTATGATAAATTACAGTGTATGTGTATATATGTATGTACTTATTCTCATACACATAGCACATTGACCAAAGGGCATTTTACAGATATTCTAGAGTCTATCCATAATGCTGCCTTTTATCATAATTTATTTAAGAAATTTAACGTTACTAAATTTATTTGGAAAATTATTTCTGAAAGCCTGCTGTAGTAAAAAAGTATTATCAGTCGTATTACTGTATAAAGGTAAATCAAATACTGGAATACCTGGAATAGTTTTGATTAGTGCGGATGTAGGATGATTACGGTATAGCTATACAATTAAATCTATAATCTAAAAGGAAACCTCGGTATATATTTTGATTATATTCTCTGTTTATCTTTTCATTAATGATTATCATCAATTCTTAATATTTCATCTGTTATCAACAATTTTAGTAATATTCTTTGTTTATCATTTCATTATTATATTATCTTTTATCATTTTCAAATATTCTTCTTATCATCATTTTTAATTGTATTCTATCTTTATTTATCATTTCAATATTATTCTATCTTTAATCATCATTTTTAAATGTTTAATCTTTCATCATCATTTTTTATTATTTCATCTGATAATTTTCAATAACTTTCCATCTCTGTTTTTCATTTTGATAATACTTTATCTTTGATGATTTATCCTTATAATAATATTTTATTTTTATTTTAATTACTGATATTTCATCCTAATAATACTTTACTTTTATCATCACATCCAATTCATGTTTGATCTATTTTCTATTCAATAGTCCTGATGCAATCAGAAAAAAACATTTGTTAAAAATGAAATTTATTCTATCCCTTCTGAGACTTTTACGTTGTGTTTTCCAATAACTTACTAAAACATTTTCTTTCAAAAGTTGGAATTTTAAAATTCTGATGAAAAACACATTATCTTGTACCGAATTCTCCCAATCCATTAGGTTTTGATAGTGTATTTATGAGAAAATGACTAGAAGATGAATAGTCAGAGCTCTGTTGTATTGTTTCAGAAGTAAATAATTCTTGAACTGCAATTTGAAGATCTTGAAAGAAAATTCTTTGGCTAGTATGCAAATGAAATTACATTTTTTGTTGTATGATTATTACCAAATCACTTTTGTCAAGTGAATTATTAAGCAGTTTCTCTCTTCAAGCAATTGAATTTCCGTAATCGGGGGTGAGGGTGGGGTGAGTGAATCAATGTAATCTGCTGTAGAAGGGAGAAAATCTGGTAATTACATATGCAAGTTACTTCCCTTGGTCAGTCCTCCGCGAACCCAGTTAGGTTTTCTTGATAGATATCATTTACAATTGCTTTTATAATACTCCTACTTTTCCTGCATTAATATTTTTTGAGAATAAGATGAAAACGGTTCTAATCCAGTAAGAGCTGTTCTTTGCGAGAACTGCTGTTCTTATTAAGAATAATTTGTCATAATTTCCTCCAGAGTATTATAATATATTGAGAAATCTAGTCATGATCCTCTATCAGTCTGCTTAGATAATGTAATGGTTAAAAGGATTGCCTCATACGCAAAAGGTTCTAGATTCCATTCCAAGTATGAGCGAACTCTGTGGAAAATTCTGCAGGCGAATTTCCCTCTGCACTCAGCAGCTAATTGAGTATGTTCTCGTTCTCTCGTTCTCTGTCTCTGTCTGTCTGTCTGTCTCTCTCTCTCTCTCTCTCTCTCTTTCTCTCTTTCTCTCTCTCTTTCTCTGTGATTATCCTTTCAGTGGACTTGAATTCTGACAAAGAGGTGGTCATGCAATCTTGTAAGAATAAAGTCCTGTAAGACTTCGAACTTGCAAGGTAACAAAGGGAATCAGGACTCCTCGCTCATTTATACTCTAATGGGAATGGAAGTTGTCTCTTCAGAGATGTTTTACATATTGCCTCTGTTGATGAAACTGGCTCAAAATTTGCATGATAACGGTTGCGTTCATGAACAATTAAAAGATAAAAGATACTTTTACTATTTTTTGATTATGAATTTCAGGCTAGTTCATCTTTCTCATTTCTGCTGCTTTCTATCACTATCATTGCTACCTTGTATAGCGCCACAATCTAAGCAAGCCTATTCCGTAAGGCAGAAATTGAGTCAAGAACATTGCTAGAGCTATTTCATCATCATCACCAGTCTTTCAATGTCCGTCGTCGGACATAGACCTTCCCCAGGATTTGCCACACTCCTCAATCATGGGCGTCGCGCATAATTCTTTCATGTGCACGTTGCATGGTTCTCAGTTTTGCAGATATGTCTCTTGGTCAGATTCCATGTTTCAGCTCCATAAATGACTATTGGGAGGATGCATTGGTTACACACCCTTCTTTGGGGGATTTATGGGATCTTCTTTATTTTTTAAGGTTGAGCTTGCTCTGGTTCTGTGTCCTCAATTTTGATCTTAGTGTTTTCATCTCCGACGTGGTTGTTGCACATGATTTTTGTCTTGCTGAAGTTCATGTGTTGGCCGACTTTCTTGCTCCCTTCTTTTAGTTCATCTATCATTAGTTGGAGGTTGTGATGTATCTCTGCGAAAAAGGCAATGTCATCTGCAAATCTGATTTCTACTGGGTCGAACGCCTTTTTGAAGTCAATAAATGCTACAGTGAGTAGTAGTTTATATTCTGCTGCTTTTTCTTTCAGCTGATTTATCAAATGCAGGTGGTCCATGGTCAAGTAGCTTCTTCTGAAACCAGCTTGCTCTCGTGGTTGATTTTCATCAGGTGTTTTTGTAATTAGGTTAGTGATGATCTTTGTGAAAAGTTTGTATACGCAGTTGAGTACACTTATGGGCCTGTAGTGGCTGAGGTCTTTTGGATTTTGTTTTTTGTATAAAAGCATTATGATAGCAGTGTTCCAGTCATCTGGGACTTTACTGTGTTTTAGACACAAGTTGAAAAGGACGGCCAGTTGCCTGGTGATGATTTTACCCGCTTTTCGGAGTAGGTCAATAGTGATGTTGTCTGGTCCAGGGGCCGTTCCTTTCTTTGTCTGTTTAATGGTTTGTTTCACCTCCCACAGGGTTATTTTGGGGAAGTCCTCGGTTGATTGCTCACGTCTTACGTATCCTGTTCATTGTTTTGTAGTCCTTGTTTGGACAAATAAAGTTTTTGGTAAAATTCTTTGGCATTTTCAACAATCCTGATTCTGTCTGTTGTTAGGTTTCCATTTTCCTCGAGTTTGCTGGTTTTTTGCGTTCGTCCAGAGTTGAGGCCTTTATTTGTAGCTTTGAAGCCCCGACCTTTTTCAAGAGTCGATTCGATGACTGCCGTCGTGTATCTCCTTCTGTCTTCCCTTCATTTTTTCTTGATTAATTTATTAAGTTCGGTCTCTTCAATTTTCTCTCTTGTTATTGTTGGTGGCTGGAGGTTTCTGCGTTTTTCCATGAGATCTCTGGTTTCATCTGAGATTTTACTAATGAGTTGTGTGCTCATTGGTTTAAATATACTGGCGACTTCTACTATAGATGCCGTCATTTTGTTGTTTAGTTCGTTGATGCTGGTGTCGGTGAAAATTCTAAATCTGTTTTTCAGTTCGAGCTTGAAAGATTGAGCGTGCTCTTTAGGTATATTTAGAGGTTGCAGTTTTGTGTGGAATATTTTCCTGCGTTCTTTGTTGGTGTTTACTTGCATTTTACATCGTACCATTCTGTGGTCACTGCCTACATTGACTTAATTTAGAACTTGGATGTCCTTGATGATATTGTTTTGTCCATTAGGATGTAGTCTGTTTCATTCTTTATTTCGCCATTGGGGCTCTTCCAAGTCCATTTCCTATTGGGACCCTTCTTGATTTTGAATCTATTAGCTGTTGCAAAGTTTACAAGACCTCTCTCGTTCCATACTTTGTATCTGAATTTGCCGATGCAATCTTCATTTTCATTTCCTTGTCCTACGTGTGCATAGAAGTCACCCATGATAACATTGAAGTATTTTCTGGTGTCTTGGAGTTGGGAGTTCAAGTCATCATAAAAGTTGTCAATTTCCTCTTGTGATGATTGCGAAGTGGGAGCGTAGACTTGGATTATTTTGAGTTTGTATTGCTTTGGGAGTTGTATGATGACGCTAGTTACTCGATCAGAGACGGATTTGAAGCCAGTTAAATTGTCTTTGAGGTCATTATTGATGAGAAAGTCTGTCCCACTTTGTTTTACTTTCTCTTTTCTATAGCTGTAAAGAAGATGTCCACTTCTCAGTTCGATTAGTTCCTTTCCGGGTCTTCTCACCTCGATGTCTCACCTATGATGTCCCACTTTTTGATTTCACTTTCTAGATCGGTTAGGTGCATATGAGTTGACATTGTTCTGAGACTGTAGATGCCTATGTATAATGTTGCTCTTTTGGTGACAGTCTTTGGGCTATGTTTAAATAGTCGCTGTTGAACCGATGATTCAGTAAGAACAGACGTTTCCTTGATTAAGGGTTTTGGTTGTCGCCCTTGGAGCACATCATCCCCACCCAAAGCAAGAGATGTGGCTGGGCCTTTTGGAACCGAGGACCCAGTAGGAACGGCTGATATAATTTTGAGTGTGCAAACCATGGGGAAAGATGGGAATGCCATGCCACGCTGGCCCATGATGTGTTGGAGGGGTCTGGTGGATTTTCCACTGATGTGGGTCAGTGGGGTTAGAGCTCCACCAGCTCTCATCACCCATCCAATCTGCTCTTGTAAGTTGGGGATGGGTGTTCGCAGCGCTGAAAAAAATCATAATTCTCCCAAATTTTTCGGAAAAAATTTCTCTCATTCTCGTACGCTTGGAGCATACCTCTCCCTTACATATCAAGTTTTCGACTTAGTAAGAGTTCGCAAAAGTTGAATTTTTTAAAAAAAGCTGAACAGATGAGCAAATAAATTAATGAATGAAAATACGGAAAATTCAATTGAAACCATCCAGTTCTTGCAGCAGCATTGGGATTTTGGGGACTTCTTCTAGCAGTTGAAAAAGTTTGAATTTTTCATCTTTTTTTGCTAAATAGTTCATGTCCGTCTCCCAGCAAGCATTTACTACTTGGATGTATCTGTCTTCAATCTAATGTTTGTTTTGTTTTTATTGTCAGTTGAACCCTGGTCGGTTATTCGGGGCCAGGGTGGGGCTGTTCTGTTCTTTTTTTTTTTTTTTCATTTTTTTTTCATTTCTTAGGCGGGGTATTTGAGTATTTTATACGAAATTGCTGCAGATTCAGATATTTTGAAGCTATATTTCAGTTTATATTCTTGACAGAAGTTTCGGGGTAGGGGATATTACAATCGAGCTATACAGCGCTAGATGAATGAATATTGCATTGAAGTACATGATAAACAAATTAATGAGTAAATGAATAAAAATACGGAAAATTCAATTGAAACCATCCAGTTCTTGCAGCAACATTTGAATTTTTCATTTTCTTTGCTAAATAGTTCATGTCCGTCTCCCAGCAAGAATCTACTACTTGGATGTATCTGTCTTCAATCTAATGTTTGTTTTGTTTTTATGGCCAGTCAAGCCCCGGTCGGGTATTCGAGGTGGGGGTCTGTTCTGTTCTTTTTTTTTTTTTTCTTTTCTTTTTCTTTATATTGCCCCAAATAAAACTGAGAAATGTGTGCACAAGTTGTGCAGTAAACAATATGCCAGAAGACAAGTACGTCATGTAGTAAAGAAAAAAATTAAATAACGAGGTCAAGTTTGAGTATTAAGCCTATTCATTTCTGTAAAAAAAAATGAATGCACTGCTTATCAATGGAACGGAGAATTTGAAAAAAATATTCATATAAATGACAAATTAAGGATGTTATAGGTAAAAGAACAGTGACCCCAACTATTTTGATAAGACAAAAATCACAGTTAAAATCGTAAAAACTGAACTCATTTCGTTACTTTATTGGCGGCCGTAGACGAAATATTGATTTAGAACGGTCATTCGAATAGAACAGAAGAGAATTCATTTTGTTGACTTGAAAAAAATTCAATTTGTTTCTGAAAATGAATGAATTCCTCTATAATGATATTTATATTCGATGATCCAAGACACGGATTCCAAAGCGTTTCAGACAATCCACTCCGGCTCCGACGCCAGTACTGCCAATGACAAGAAAGCTCCCAGCACTTCTCATCTTTTCACACGATCAATCAGATTTACGTTATCCTTACATGTACTTCATCTTCATTCGCCATTTATGTCCTTGTATTAAATGTACGTTTTTTGTCTATCCAAAATACTTGTATGTATTCTTTTCACTTCATTTCATCGCCTGCGTCCAAGCTCATACTTGGCGCGCATTCTCTTCGTACATTATCCTTTCTTCCTTACACATCTCCAGGGCCGCACGCGTGCAACACATCAAACCACACGGAGACCAAATTCCTCGTCTCTCTCAACCATAAGAGTTACCACAAAATATTGATTATAAAGTTTCACTCCTCCATTTACTCGGCGTTAAAAACGGTGAACAAATTCATAAAACCCACATCCCAGAAAACACATCTTGAGGGCTAATTTCCTAAAAGTTATCTGCTTTAAATGAATATTTATATATGTGCATATAAAATTGCACGTGACCTATGGCGCTGAAACATGGAACATTACTGAGAGACATGCAACGTGTATGATGGCACAATATATTAGGGAAAAATGTACAATCCTTGAGAAAACTCAAATTGTATTTGGCTGGACTTGTTGCAAGAATGGCAGAAAACCCCTTGATCCCCAGGGATCACATGCAAAATTGAGGCCGGCAGAATACGAGATGGAGAGACGAACTAGATAAGTTCAGAGAATATTGACTCCACGATGTCCAACGACGGATGATAGAAGACTTGATGACGTGTGTATACAATTAATGTAAAAAATTGGGTTTATGATTGTTGTTGATTGTATTTACTGCAAAATGAATTTTATTTTCATTTTCTCTCAGGTATTTGGATTGATATTAATAGGCAATTCTATGGTCTGGCCGTGTTATATCTTTTCTCGCTGAACGCCGAAGATTATTATTTTTAAATACATCCGAATCTCTACTATTTAAAAAACAAGGGGAAAAACAAGATTCCGGGATATCAAAGAATCCATTAGAAAACTCAAATAGCAATGAGATTGTCATATTGCAAAAATGGCAAACAACCGATGGATACCACGACTCACAACGTGGATTCTCAGAGATCACTTGCGTAACTGTGGCCGACAATACAAGATAAAGAGACAAACTGGTCACGAACAAGTAATTTCAGAAACTATGCCTCGTAAAAATCACCCCTAGATGACTCATCTTGCTTGAGCGGTTCAGTCCTTAAAGCATCTTTTCGCAGGGTGACCACTTGTGCTATGACGAATAAAGAGCGTGTGATGAATTGTTGAAAGACGAGGATTTGGGATCCTCGTGGTTGACTGTAGCGTGCGTGCAGCCCTGTAGAGGTGGAAGGAAGGATGCTGTACGAAGAGAACGGAATGCGTTTTGAAATAACAAAGTGGAAGGAACACATACAAGTATTATAGCCAGACAACAGACGTACGTTGAATACAAGAATGAAGATGAGGTACATGTAAGGATAACATAAGTACGATCGATCGTGAGAAGTAATGTTAGGAGAAGAGATAGATGAAGAGATGGCAAAAGGTAGGAGCTTTCTTATCTTGATTGTACTGGCGTCGGAGTTGGAGCAGAGTTGTGTGAACGCATGGATTCCGTATGGTTGAATAGCTCCAAGATGATAAATGGAAACCGGGTTCAGTGTGCAAGCCTTACTGCCAAGTAAGTGAGTTAACTTGGGGGCTATTCTCTAACGCTAATAGACTCTCGACGAACAGACCATGAAAGACAGAGAACATGAAGTTTTATCCATTCATGTTTCCCGAAGTAAGGATGTTTAGGAAAGATCACCGTGACTATCGGATAGTAAAAGGTCTTTGCCATTTCGTTCACGTATCAGGTGATACGCGTTTGTTGCACGAGGTGAAGACAAGGTTGCGTAGTTGTGCGTATGTGTGAGGCTCGATATCAGTGAAGTGAAATGGGCAAAGTTAGTACAGAAATAGGTCACGGAGGAAGAATGGTTAAGATCAGATCGGCCAGTGGGTTGACGAAATGATAACGAGAAGGAGAGAGAGAGAGAAAGAGAGTGGCCGGGGCTAGAAGCATAGCCAGCTAGGAATACAGGTGCTAATGAGCTTTGGACCAGGGAGAAGGAAAGTGAGTGAATGGCCGGCTGCAAAGGCCGGGGCTAGAACTGAAAACAGCAAGGGTTGCAGGAGCTTGAACCACGTGCGTCCAAGGGTTTATAAGGGTCGTCAGAGGAAGTGACGTTTTTGATATCTATCTAAAGTATGAGTTTCGTATTTAATTCCTAACTATAAGTATAGGGAGCACTACAATCTCTTTCATTACAATTTTCTCTCTTTTCTTTAATTACTAAATTACTAGCAAAGATTTTTTCGTTCCTATCTTTCCAAAACTCCTAATATTCCTTAAAAATAGTGTTCAGAAGTTCTTTGTTTCAGCTGAAATGTGTGTACTGATTGTGAATGTGTCGTTATTAACTGTACATTTTCATCCTTTGTCTAAGAACTAAAAATAGTCTCTTGTCCTTATTACGATTATGAACTCTTTGTTCGAACATTCTTATATTTCATGCCCATACATCTGAAATTGAACTAACAATCGCAATATTGCAGTGATCAGATGTTTATATCCGAATCCATCATCATGATGGCGTATTGACGACCCCCAACATCTTCCAAGTTCTTTTTGCGATGTTACACAGATTTTGGTGGCAAATTTGCCATGCTGTGATTTCTTCATGGATATAAATAGGACTAAAATACGTATGTGGCAAACTTATAAGTCTCAGAAACGCTTTGTCTTTTGATTAGTAATTACAAAGATAGAGAATAGTCTCTGATGGAGGAAAGATGAATCAAAGGCTAAACCGCCCGAGCGAGCAGATGTAACCTATCCAGCCGTTGTCATGAAATCACGAGGTGGAGACACTGAAAACTACTGTTTCCGAAATGCTAGATAATTTTGAAGACTAAAGCGTAATTATTGGAAATGGGGTTTGCTACGAGTGATATAAGCATTGCCATTTCATTCATGAGTGCATACGCATTTTGAGCACGCGTTGCATAGCTGCATAGCTGTGACGTTTTCAATACCTAGCTAAAAAGAAGGTTTTGTATTCAATTTCCAAGTAAAAGTATAGGGGTGCTTCAAAAGCTTTCGTATTTAATTCCCATGTAAAAGCTACAATATGTTCTATTGGTAGACAGAAAATAGCTAAAAAATGGTTCAAACACACCAAAGAGTTGCCGAAGTTCAAGCATTCTAATTTAGTGCCTTTTCATACAGCCAAAACAAGGAAGACACTAGATGTAGAGAGAAATTGGAAGATTTATTTCAAAGATCTTGAAAATTTACAAGATTTCTTTAATAAATCATCTTACGAAGGAAATACATTTGCCAACAGACAGAGCACAGGAGATGGGGCGGCACCCTAAATGCTCCCTTTGACTTTGAGGGTCTTTTTTCATATCTCCACCCAAAAACTGAAAAGCCCCAAATAAATCTCTTGATAATGATAGGGGAAATTCATCGTAATACCATGAGATCATCATTTGATAGTTCTTCACCATGCGATTCCAGTAACTCCGTTAGATTTGTCTCTGCCACCTGTTAAGCCACCTTCCCGTGCCAATCCAACAATCTGATCACGAACTTCATTTTCGTCCAAAGGAGTTGCCCATCCCCTCTGGTCCGTTGTTACATCAAACACGGCCTATATGTTTTGTTTTACTCCGTCATATATCAGAAACAAAATGTACACTGTGAATAATAGATGTTGAAATAAGCAATAAACCACTGGTTCATTGTTGAATCAGACATGTTGAAAAACTTCCATCAAGTCATCAAGATTAGGTGAGGGAGTTGTTCAAGGTTATTTCAACAATATTCACTGACAGCTGAACAGAAATATCCAGTAGAGCAATCTTCAAAAACTGACACCCCTGTTGGAACACCAAAAAAGTACATGTCCTGGCTGGCATTCATTTCCAAAACAGGCCTGTTTCCTTCTGGATAAACAACAGCAGCTTTCTTGTCAGCACTTATAGGATCGTAAAGCTGGTTTCAGTGCGTCTTAGAAACCTTAAAACCACCCACAAGTTGCCACAAATGTTTCAATATCAGATCCTGTTTTTTTAATTACTCGAATAAAGTTTTGTCTATATGGACTGCCATGTTGACGTTGATCAAACAGATATCCAACATGCCATTTCTTACTAATCAACTTCGTTGCAGCTAATAGAGTTTACACTTCAAACACAATTTAATCATTTCTTTATTTCCGTGGATTGTTCCTTACTGCAAACCGAGAACTCCATAGCTCGCTGTCCTTCTGCAAATCTCTTCATCATATCCTCTTGTGAAAAAACTTCCCTTTTCTTTTTATGACCACAGACAGCAATGGAGAAGTCTTCACGTTTAGCATGTGACATTAAGAAATCAGAATAGGTTTCAAAATGATTGAAGCGTATTGACCGATCACCAAACAAAATTAATGTCCAGTCATGAAGAGGAAAATTTTACACAGCTTCTTCCCAGCCTTGAACTTATAGTAAATATTTTGAAATTCAATTTCACAGTGTACATATTTTGAGATAACAACACAAGAATGATGAAATATCGCTTTCAACATCAAAATCCTGCAGGACCTTACACAACTGTCAACTGTCTATAAAACTGTCCATACAGAAAAATGACTCGATTTGCAATTCTATCATTTTCTTTAAAAATTAATCCTAATTTTCTCTCTTGTCAAAAAGTGACGATAACAGGAATATTGAGTAATTTTACAATTGCATAAATAAATAGATGAAAAGATAAAACCTAAGTCGTAATATAAACGATCATAATTTTGATACATGAAGGCAATTAAGTCTTACGGAAATATATTATAACGAAACAATCTTAAATGAAATAACATTAATCCAAACATACAACGCAGATATATTAAGTGTCTAAATATTCTTACCCAGTCCCAGCTGTAAAATGAATAAAAAGCATGTCCAGGATTTTGGAGAACTCAATTTTAGACAGAAATATCAGTAGATGAAAATAGTAAGATATGATTTAGTATTAGAAGTAGAGATTAATCAGAGCAACATTTATTTTTTTTAAAACCAATTCGTCAACTTGTAAATGATTTGATTTTTTTCGATGAGATTGCAACATTCAACTGGAGAATTTGACAATTTTAAAATTAATTTCATCACGTTGTATATCATCTTATTCAAATCAATTCGTTTTTTTTTTCATCAAACTATCGATTAAATCATTCTTATAACGAAACGAAAGGAAACAGCTTTATTATTTATTAATTCTAATTATATACTTATACAATTTGTTGCCTAGCACTCCATGTTTGATCTCATGTCCCTCATAACTACTCGTCAGTCAGACAAGAACCTGATTCAAAATGTTTCCCCTTTTCCTTAATTCCAATCAATGCAATGATCTTTCACACTGACAGACTCAGTCAATCTATTTTGGTTATCTAATTACCCTAACATTAATAACAATTTATTTCAACATGAATAATTCATTTATTCTATTATCATACTCTTGTAAAGATATCTTTTAATTTTTGTTTTTAATTCAATCATTGTGAAACTAGTAAGTTTTGAAAGATACTCCATTGTGAGAATTTCATTCCATTGATTGACCGATCTAAGGGCTAAAAAAAGAATTCCCAGTGAAAAATCAATAATCAAAGTGTTTTCTCAAATATTCTGATAATATAATGCAGTGAAAGATGTTAGATACTTGTTTTAAATGGCATACGATATATATATATATATATATATATATATATATATATATATATATATATATATATATATGTATATATATATATATAATGTGTACTTTAGAGAGTGAGACAGACTCGGGAGTGAAGTTTCTGGTGGTAAGGTTTTATTAATCCTTATATGTCAATAGTCCATACATGTTTCGGGATTTCTCCCATCATCAGTGGTGCGTGTTGTGTGAGTGTGAATTAAAATGTACCATGTGGAGCCAGAGTCCACTGCCAGCGGCTATGCATTGTGGGTAAGTTTTGTCAGGGCTACTAGAGGCCTCATGCTGAATGTAAGAATGACCAGCAGGTATTGGGATTTTGGTAAAGCAGCAGCAGTTGGACTTGGGGAGGGCAGAGTGTGTCAAGGTAGGGGGTAGTGTTGTGGAGGTGGATTTTTTAGTATGTTTGGGATAGTGTAGAAGGAGGGGTGGTGGGGTCAAGGAGCTACATAGGTATCAACCTTAAAAGTTACTGAAAATGTTTTGGCTTTGATTTGGACAGGGGTTGTAACAGGCTAAGGTGAAGTTTTTCCTATGGGTCTAGGTGACTTTGAAGCTTCCATTATTGAATGTGTCTAAGATGTGGGTGTGAGGATATTAATGGTAGGAGTTGTGTGTATTAGTGTTCTGTGAGGCGAGGGTTGTTCAGTTTAGTATTTAATCCATTAGGATATAGGGTTTTAAGTTTGTTGATCCACCCCAAAGTGGGCTCTAAGTTTGATCCTTCTGAAGAAGTCATAGAGATCTTTGTTGAGGGTGTGATTGTTGAAGTGTGGGGGTCGGGGACAGAAATTAAGGCCCTTGTTAAGGAGTTTGAATGTGTCCCTAGTAAATCGAAATTTACTTAGGTTCATTACTTTCCCTTCTGGGTCTTCCTTAATTCTGATGGTGTGTAGTAGTGTTTCAGTAAGTTTTCTAAACTGCTTACTAGTGTTGGAATCAGGTTTTCTAACCCACCTTCCATATTTAGTGGTAGGGGGGTTTTCTCATTTGTTGGTGGAGTGTGTGTGTGGGTTGATGTAGGGGTTACCTGCTGGTCAGGGTGTTTGCCCGGGTCTTCAGGATATATATATAAGGGTATATGATGATTCAGCGAGAGTGAAATGGTGGTCTGGCTGTGCTCCCTTCAGCAGTGAGTGTATAAATTAACAGTGCAGATTAGGAACAGATAATAAGTTAGAGGTGAAAATAGCATTAACGACCCTCCGTAGGGTATCTTGCTTAACGCTCGACCACAGAGCGGTAACAAAATATTGATAATTCCAGATACATTTCGAAAAGTTCAATTTAACATTCTCATACAGCTTTAAAACTTACCAAATTTGGACTAAAGATCATCATTGATGCAACAAATACAACAATAACATAGATTGAAAGCAAATTTTGTTAATTTTAAGATTTACTTTATATAAAATTTAACAATGTATTGCATACTTTCTGCTCTCATACGTGGAAACATCTGAAGTTGATATTCGATGAATAACACGAATGCAAAAGCAGTTTCATTGAGTATAAACTTACTTGTGACATTTGTCACATTTGGTTTACACTTTCATCAACAATGGAATTTTCCCGAAAAGTCAAGCGGTGAAGAAAGAATCGTATTGTTCAACACTGCTGATGATTTCAGTACTATCATAATCATGGAGCTGTGCACAAATAGAAAATATTTAATATGATTTGGGGAGTACGACAACGTAAATGCCTAAAATTTGTATAAAATAGCTATTCAGTGCTGTAAAATTCTTCAATGGATAGGATTTGAAAAATTTAACTCTTTTGTATATTGGATAGCTAGTTCCCTATTGATCTTACCAGCTTCTTGTGTAGGTTCAAGTTATCTGATCCAAAGACCCTTCGTTCCTTTCTAAGTTCGAAGACTTGTTTTAACTCCGATATTGTAACATCTATGAAATTCACGAGCTGATTGCTGGCGTCTTGGGCATCCCGTTTATTGTTTTATAGTCCTAAGAAGAGGGGATTTTTAAGTAGAACATTTCAGTCCCTGTTATTACGTCTCCATTTCCCCCAAGTATACAAGTTTTTCGTTCCTTTCCTGTACGTTCATAACTTTGGAGCCACGTTTAAAAATTTATGTTCAGCTTTGAAGCACCGACTGTTTTTTGGGAATTGTTTCGATAGTAAGACAAAACTGAGAGCGTGATATTTTCATTCTAGCGTTGACGAACATGACCGAATTTCTCCACCTCTCTAATAACTTCGAACTCTCCGAAAATCAAAAAGGAAAGTTTCAAGTACATTCAGGATTAAGCAAATAGGAAATCTTGTATCAAATATATCATTATGGGAAAAAATTGAAGTAAATAGATTGATTCAATTAATCCGTGTGCAAAATGGATAACTCCTGTTAGACTTCGATTATTCTACTTTTTGGGAACGGCGTACGAAAAAGGATTTGTTTTCGAAAAAAAATTTGTTTGTCAGAAACAACAGTTAACAACGATTTAACAATTTAAACAATAACAATCTGAAAACATAATTCATTTCAAGTCCAACGATAGTTATACCTATTCTACTGATGCATACCAAGAATTTACCTCGTGAAAAATAAACCACACACACACACACACCTAGATAGATATTATCAAGAATGTCAATATTCTAATCTTATAAGAAAATCGCTTCTATTTTTGATCAAGGAATCCATCATACTGGAAGAAAAAAAATTCAACTACTTCAAGATGAAAGAAAAATTAAATACATGAAAACCTTTCAATGCCTAGATTAAATAAATGCCCCGACGTGCAGGTTGAATTAGTCTAGTTAGTCCTTTAAATCACCAGATTTCTGCCAGCTTTACGACTCACAACGTAAATCCTTAGGTCACATTTTTGCAAGACACCGGTGACATCAGCTACTACATCACGCTTACTCTGTCTAAAACATGCGGAACAAAAACAATGTAAATTACCTATTTGGAAATTCGTTTAGAAAAATGACGATAAAACTTCTTCATGGATTTTGTTTTAATAACTACATGAAAACTCGTTGTTGACTGTAAATATCTGTTCTTTTATTTTCTGACAAGTTAAATTGGAATCGGAATAAAGTGAAGGTGGGAACTGTCTGGAGATATTTGTATAGATCAAGCAAGGGTGTTTCATGAACTACTAGGTTTAAATTTAATGTTTCTATTCCTTTATTATATAACTTATACTGAATTAAATGAGTATTTCTCAGGTATGATGAGGTTGTTAGCTATTGTTTGGAGTTGATCCTTCTGTGATTTGTTATTTTCTCTAATCTATCACTCATCAGGTCCCAATGATGTCAGATTAGTGAAAGTTCATTGTCCCTACATATGTTTACCTAATAGACGAGGATAAAGGTATGAAACTGTTGGTGGCAGAAAGAGAGAATTTGAAGAGAAAAACAAGAAATTGAGTACCGTTATTCCCCAACTATAATCTGCATTTTTTTCCCGAAAATTTGCAGCAAAAAAATTCTGGTGGATACTATCAATGGAGACATATTTTTTCTAGCATTGTTCATAGAATGTCATTTGATTACCACTGAGGCTGCCCCTGTTCTTTTTGCTGGGAATTGAATACGAAACTCTTCTTTAAGCTTGATATTAAAAACGTCACTTCCTCCAACGACCCCAATAAAACCCCTGGACACACATGCTCATTAGCGCCAGCATGCTTGGCTACGCTTCTAGCCCCGGCCTTTGTGGCTGGCCACTCTTTCTCTCTCTTTCCTTTTCCCTCAGTTATCAACCCTTCAGCCAATCCGATTTTAACCATTCTTCCTATCTCTGTACTAACTTTGCCCATTTCACTTCACCGATGTCGAGGCCTCACACATACGTGCAGTACGCCACCGTGCTCCTAACGTGTATCACCTCTCTTATGAATGAAATGTCACGGTTTTTTCTATCCTATAGTCACGATATTCTTTCCTAAACTTCTTTACTTTGCATGGATAAAACTCCATATTCTCTGTTCTTCATGGTCTGTCTGTCGAGGGTTTATCAGCGTCAGAGAATAAGCCCTAAGTTAACTCACTTACTTCGCAGCATGGCTCGCACGCCGAACCCCCAAGTTAACTCACTTACTTGGCAGTATGGCTCGCACGCTGAACCCATACATCCAAACGTTACAACTCTGCTCCAACTCCGACACCAGTACTATCAAGTCGAGGAAGCTCCCACTTTTTGCTAACTCTTCCGTTCTCATCTCTTCACACGATCGATTCTTATATGTTCTTCATCTTCATTCTTCATTCTTGTATTAAACATACACATCTTTTGTTTAACCCAAATACTTGTATGTGTTCTTTTCATATTGTTTCATCAATGCGCGTCTAAGTTCATATTCCGTTCTCTTTCAACATCATCCTTCCTCTTCCTCCACATCTATAGGGCTACACGCGCACTACATTTCAACCACGAGGAGCAAATCCCTTGTCCCACCAACCGTCATCACGAAACCACTGTTGCCATGATGGTGATCAATAATATAAAAAACTGAAAACACCAGATGACAGCCATGGCAGTAATTCACAATGAAAATACTCTTTTAATGACTTATATTTCAGGTATTTAGATAATAAAATTATATAAACATAGGTTGGGCTAAAATTCAAAAAATTTTCATTTTCTCCCCGAATTTTCAAAAATTCAATCAATTTAGTGGTTTCAAAACTGATGTCTGTTGACCCCTGAGGATCTGATAAATAACCGTAGAGGTTTGCAACGGTGTCCCCTCTAAACCTGACATTGCAAACCTTGTGACAAAGAAATAGAATCATCCATCGCACAGCAATCAAAAAACATAATTATTAGACATGGACTTATACCATATATTAGAATTCCAAAGAATATCGTCAATTTAGAATAAATATGATTTTCAAAGATCAAAATTGTTTATTATTGCAGTCTGTTGATTAGTCTGAAATCTAAATGCTAAAGAAGGGGGTCTGCCAGAATATTTCCTCTAAAGGAGGGGTCCTTGAGTTTTCAAATTTTCGAGGAAACCTCTGAACTAACTTGTTGACTTCCCCCTTCCCTATTTTTTGCTATAGTCTGTTATAATGCTAGGAGTGACTATCTATGTTGTTTCCATAGTAAAAGTATTTTGCTACACTCAATCAATGTTTACTATCTAGCGAGGCGATGTTGATTAGATCGAAGGAAGGAGTGCTAGGTATACACAGGATTATGCATTTTTCATTCAAAATTGAAACTTGATGGGGGATGTGTAGATATGGTAGCAGATTATACATGTACCTCGGTACACAAAAAAAAATTTGAACATTATGGAACAAAATTAATGTTTAGAGATAATCATTGACCTGATCAACCTATATATCTTTTTACTATTATTGATAGCATTATTTTTATTTCATTGAATTATTTGTTGTAATTCATATCAACTTTTGTAATCTTCTGAAATATCATGTTATTTTTTTCTTACTAAACTAAATATGAATTGCATTAAGTAATACTATCAATAATAGTATAAAGATGTGTAGGATAATAAGGTAAAATCTTTTCAGGACCCCAATTAATGCATTTAATGAAAGAGTAGGGAACTTAATTTTTTTTTTCACAACGCAAAGGGACGAAAAGATATACAAAAACAAAGTTTTGGAATTTGGAAGTTATCAGAGAAAGGAGTGTGAAAAATTTCCAGCAAATACGTCCATGCAGTGCATATGCGTAGCTATAAATGTCATCATTATGACCAAGCCAAAATGTAAAATTTCACCTGAAACCCTGCTGTGCCAGAAAAAAGTTTGGTTCATTTTGGGGCAAATAAGGGAGACCAAAAATCAATAGAACTTCCACTTGAGAATTGTTCACCTGCTTGGAAAATATGAAAATCATATACAAGAAAATTACATTTGGATGTAGTATTTACCTGCTCCAGCAATAAAAATAAAGCTTGAAGCATTTTCTCACTTGAAATCAGCTATGTTTGATTTTAATTGAGGCTGCCCCAAAACGACGAAATTTGATTGCACAAGACTTGGTAGAAAAAAAAAAGAAAGATTGATGTACATATCTCATTAAAAAAAACTTCATATAGCTCATTTTAAGTGAATTTCCTTTTATTCAATACTATTTCGAAGTCAAAACAAAGTAAATTCATGGAGTAAACATAATTTTAAAACGAAGCACATGTAGTGTAAAAATCATAACCAAGTTGGACAGTTTCGTATCACATGTCTGATCATGCTAGAAATGGAGAATTATATGTAGGTAAATCAATAAGTCTGTAGCCTAATGATGAGATAAGCATTTATTTCACATGAATATTCATTTTCAAAGAATGTTTTCACGCTGAACATCTCCTGTTTGAATGTTTCAGCATATTTGTTTTGCCTCTCCAAAACTAAACCATCCACTGGAAAAAACATGACCAGAAATTGTCTATATTCCATTCCGTACAGCTGTGGTAGATACTATTAGGACAAAACTTGACGACAAATACAAACGAACATACTTTCTTCAGCTGACCAAGCATTGGTATCAATAGCATCTGGGAACCTCTCCAAAAAAGTAAACAGATTATCCAATGCAAGGGAAGCAATCCGAAGTTGACACCTAAAGCACGACCCAAGTCAATCCAATACAATATAATACAAAAATGGATGTGACATGTCCAGTCTGATTGAGTATGTGTACTCAAAAGTAATTACATACTCAAAAACCAATTTTGAATTGTTAGTTTTATAAGCCCCAAAAATATTAAATTATCAGAATTGATCTACAAAGATAAATTCTGGTTAATAGCGTGTTCCCTGCTTGAACGCAAAAACAAGGTCAGTACACAGTTTGATTGTTAGCAAACGCAGAAAAAAGTACAAACAAATAGGTTAACAATAATAAGTTTTAATTCTTCAATGAATTAAAATAAAGAAGGACTGGAGTTCGGAGAGATCTACTACGATAAAGGAGAAAGGAAGAATGAAGGGAAAAGAATGTCACTTACTAAATGCAAGATAGTCTTTAGATTGTCAGTCAGTTTTCTTCATCTAAATTATAACCATTATATTGTTATCTTTGGAAGTCCAATCTAACTACGTTGAGAGTGCTCAACTTCGATAGGATGTGTTCTTTGAGATGAAAGAAGAATGGATTACTTTTTATATGTGAGGGTGTGTATGTGTAAAAAGTAGGTGTGTATAAAAACTATATAAACTACCCTAACTAAAGGAAGAGTGAAAAAGGCGAGCTTACCTCGAGGCCATCAGAACAGAGAGAGAGAGATAGTTTTATCACAGTTTTTAATACCATAAAGATAACGATCGGTTATCTTATTGGTTGTTATGTGTGACGTCAAAGTGGAAGTGACAAAGATTTTACCATTTCTAAAGAGATTTACAACTGTGTAAGGAATTGCAAGTAGATCCTGCGAAAGGCAGATAACTCCATATATGTCTCATATGCTTTTGCTGGAAAAGGTGGTTACTACACCAACAACACCAACAAAGGCTGGAAGGTACATTTCCTGAACATTGTGAACAAATGAACATATAGACTAGAGAATAGTCTGACCATGTCATACATAGTCCCTAATTTTATGTATCATTTTATTCAAAATTAAGGTGCGTTTCAGACCGAATACCATAATTTTCCAGAGGGTTTCTATGGGACTTTCTACTATCCACACTTTTTTTCTCAATTTGGTTTTTAAAGGCAATTTTTTAAAAATTTTTACTTGATGGAAAACACCCCAAAACCAAATAAAGGAAGCAAAGTGAAGCTGAAAGTTCTCAAAAAAAAAAGTCAGCCTCAGACGTCCAAATGGACTTATCGATCAAATACCAGTTTCAACACCAGCTGTGAGTGGTTTACTCTTTTTTATAAAAAGTACAATATTTGGGTAGATTACGTGGGATTAAATGAATCCGTGACAAATGTATTTGCACCATGAGGAGTGGATGTTGAATGATGAAAATAATTTTCTAATTTCTTTGCAGCATCCTAAAATTGGAGCTAAGGTCGAATTATTCGTCTTTGAACCAATCAGATATAGATGATGTCAACCAATTTTGAAAACCCTATTTTTCAAGCCTATCTTTTCTCAATAGATAACGCACATTTGCTTTTTTTCAATCAATCTTGGTGACCAGTGCAGAATTGTGATTTTGTTGATCCCTGGGCTACAACAATATTTCCAAAAGGAGAAAAAAGTTGAAGAAAAATTGAATCTGTTTTTATAAGCTTAGTAAGAATTAAAATAATAGCTCTATGTAATTTCTTGAAAATGACTTTCTCCAAAACATCAGTAAATTATAAGTTGTTGAGAACATCATTTTTTATAGAGTGGCAAAGTCATGCCTAGAGCGATATAACTAGCCGCTTATAAGAGTAATTCACATATCTGAAAAAGGACCTGGCGGTAAGGTGGGAATATTATTAATTACCCAGAGCCGATAATTGATCTCTCCTGATAATTGTTTACCAAATTTGGAAACTCATATCATTGAAGATAATGTTGATAATATCCTTTTCTCCAAAACTGCCAAAATCCACCCCCATCAAGCCAAATTCAATAATTCCATCAGATCTAGCTATTGGGTTTGACCACACACCTCATGTCATATCATGTGAATACCCAGTATGGGGTTTTCTGCTTTCACAGATTCAGATGGCACGGGTCGAATCTAGGATCTGATTAGTTATATTTTCCAAATATCAAATTCAGTTAGTTTTTCTCAAAAGACTTTTTCCTAAGTTCGATCTGGTAGATGCCATATGACCCCCTTACACACACACACTTTCAAATTTGTCTAATATCTGTAAGTGCAGCCCAAGTGTACTTGGGCAATATAAATAAGGACCACAGGATCAATCACTATCAGCAAAAAAAAACTACTGCTACATTCTGAAAATCTTAATTTTTCTAAGAGAAAAGATTTGGGCCAATTTCAAACCAGCATTATTGTCAATCAGTGTTAAATTAAGGCAGAGAGATATCTCACTGGTTTTACGAAAAATAGCAACTCTAAGAAAATATTTGCCTGGAAGTTAAAGGAAGAAGACAATTTTTAGTTTTTGCAAAATTTGATGTCAACTTTGTCGACTCGTAAAATCTTGATGATAGTTTTGTATTAATGTAATATCTCGCTGGTTTGTAAAATCTCATTATTGATAGTATCATACCAATACCCAATCCCCAAAACTTAGCCTTACTGTTTACCTAATTCCACAAACTGAACTCTCTCACTAGGAACCAATACAGCATTAAAATTTCGTTCAATGACATTGAAAACTTGGAATTTTATTTATTTGCAATCTAATCTCCTATTATGGGATGTTGGCCAGTTGAAAATGGGAGAAATAATTTGGTCACTATTGCACTGAAAAAAGTAGTTGTTATTCTTGATTTGGTAGTAACTAAATAAATAAAAATATTGAGCTAAAATTTTACAGAATTTCAGACCCAAAAGAATCTGTGAGCAAAATTTGAGATGGTTGAGTGTGGAGTTTTCTGAAAATTAGTCCACTTGACATGGAATGACCAATAAGATAAATAGATAATGCTAGAAATTTTGTATCAGAAAACTAAAATTGTACAATGGGGGTTCATATTTCACATGTGTGTAATATTTTTACAATTTGCTCTACTTCATTGATAGAAGTAAACTGCTTTATACTGTAAATGTATAACAAATACTTCCTCATTGCAGAAACTGTTCCTTAAGTATCCAAAAATTATACGGTCATTCAAAATCTTCCTAACAATAAGATGATGCATTGCACAAATACCTTCCATGCATAGTAAAGTATGAACAGGCTACCCTGCTTTTACGCAAAATCAATTCGTCCAATTATCCAATAAAACATGCCACCACTAGTGTGGAAAATTTGAATTTTTTTCAATGGAAAGATTCGGGCAAATTTCAAATCAGCAGCCTGTATATATATAACTAGCAGGGATTCCAGGCATAACTTGGGGATCAAATAAGTTCTTGCACACACTAATTTAAGGTTTGTTTCCCTGTCAATGATAGGATTCCACTCTAGTACTTTTATATACATCTTCGCTGTTGGAAGGAAATAACTGCATATTCTATTCTGATAGATAATGAATAATGTTTATGCTGAAAGAATGCCAGAAAAAACAAAACAACGTATTTTCTTAAAAGTAGAAAATATCTGTATCAGAAACTGATGCAGGATAACGGCATTTTACCAAAAATATCAAGCCATTGAAGTGAATTCAGCATTAGAAACAGGCTTAAATTGAATTAAATTTGAAATATACTTATATTTTGCAAAAATACAGCAACTTAATACGGTTATCTGTTTACATATGACTGGCCCATCCAATGCTGTTGGAATTTGAGAGAATCACCAAAATCTAAAGACAGTTTTAAAGCATGTCTCCATGGTTTATTTGTTAGAATATCCTACAACCACCAACCAGGTCATACATTTAATCCCAGGCATGGACACTAAAAACTTGAGTATCTCTCTGCATTTATTTCATGTGTACTCACAAACACGATTGATAACTTATATAAAATTTTCAAAGACACAACCATATATACATATATATATATATATATATATATATATATATATATATATATATATATATATATATATATATACTAAGAACATCCTTAACAAGGACCTCAATGACCTCTTTAGAAGAATTAAACTGAGAGCCCATTTTGGCAAATCACACCATGATAGCAATATCCTAGATAGACTTAAAGACCCAACAAATCTTTCACCCAAAAGAACATAGACATTACTATTCAAACATTTAAACTAGCATTTAGAGTAGACATTAAAGCCTGCATTAACAACTGCAATTACCAATCCTTACCACTAAAGGATGAAAATTCCTCAACAATCTTAAAAACAATACTGACTTAATAATCACTAGAACTGATGAGGGGGAAGCTATAGTCATTTGGGTGTTAGATGAATACCTCTTAGAAGCGAACACTCAACTAAATAACACAGAATTTTACAAACAACTCCCGAACAACCCCTTCAATGAATTCACAAACATAATAACCCCATCCCTAACAGAATTGTACAACAACATAAAAGAACACAGAATATACTTAAACCCACCGCCACAAAACCTGCTAGGTTCTACCTACTTCCCAAATCCATAAACCAAATAACCCAGGTAGACCAGCCTTTTCTTCCTCTAACTGCCACCCTACCGAACTATCTAAATATGTAGATCACTACATCCAACCCTTAGCAACACAAATTAAATCCTACTTACAAGACACTACAGACCTTTTGAACAAAACCAAGCACATCACAACAATCCTAGATAAAGCACTTCTATTTCTATTATTATTCGGACTATCCTCATCTTGGTTGTTTTTCATACAACGTTTCAGCCGTTATACTCTACGGCCTTCATCAGGTATCATCTGAGATGAGGATAGTCCGAATAATAATAGAAATAATAATAATACCTCATCTCAAAAATTCAGAGATATACTAAAGCACTTCTAGTCACTATGGACGTCAAATCTCTATACTCTAACATTAAAGACGATGAAGGTATTTTAGCCCTCAAAGAAGCTCTTCACAATAAAACGACTAAAGAACACAGAACTGAAATGATTACCACCCTTATGCAACACATTTTAATACTCAATAGCTTCAACTGTAATTATAGACACTTCCTCCTAGTGAAAGGCTGTGCCATGGGCACAGTAGCGGCTCCCTCCTATACTAACATATTCTTGGGCAAATTCAAAGAAACCCACATATACCCAGAAATAATAAATGATTGTATCTTCTATGTTAGATATATAGATGACATTTTTTTTCGTATACACAAGCGATAAAGTCAAACTAGAGAATTTCTTTGCACATGTAAGCTCTACACACGATTAAATTAAATTTGATTTGTGACATCCACTGACTCCATAGCTTTCCTAAACACCCGCATTGACATAGTAATAGAAACCTCTAAACCACCCTCTATAATAAACCCACAGATACTCACAATCACCTCCACTCTAAATTGGCCCACCCCAACACCTAAAAAGAAGCCTACTATTTTTCACAAGCATTAAGAACTTGAAGAATTTGTTCTGCAGAAAGTGAACTCAACAGACAAAACCATAATCTATTACAACATTTCACTAAACAAGGATATTCATTAGATGATACAAATAACCGAATAAAAAAGGCAACTATAATACCCAGGAATGAAACCCTTAAGCTCTCCTACAATAATAAACCTGACCGAATATCCCTTATAACCACTTTCAACTACACACTCCCACCCTTAGCACATATTATCAATAAGAGATGGAATATCCTCACACTTGTAACAAATCTCAAAGAAATATCTGTTGATCCGTGTGTCGTCACCTACCGCAGACCCCAAAACATCAAAGACATGATTAGCAGCAACAATATGAAAAACAATGAAGTTCCACATTTCAACAAAGTTCCACATAACAACATCGTTAAAACCACTAAATTCTGTCAACCTAGCAATAAAAGAAATAGTATATGTTGCATCCACCTTAAGTACACCGACACCTTTACTAGCTCTACCACTAACAAGAGTTTCTATATGAACCATAACACTAACTGTCATAGCAAAAACATTATATACCTCCTAGAATGTAATGGATGCAATTTACAATACATGGGCAAGTCCAAGTGGCAATTCAATATTAGACTTAATAACTACAGACTCAGAATCAAATCACAAAACCGTCCCTAGCCACTTCCCTTAGAACTACACTTTCGCACCCCCAGACACAATTTTTTTTAAAGCAAAAACCAAACCACAGTTTACTTGAAATAAAATTCCCAAAGTATAAGTAATGACCCTTGCACCAACTACAAGAGTAGATATAATTCAAAGGAATTAGTTGGTGAGAAAATAATATCAAGTAAAGATTTGGTAAAATGAGAAAGTACCTTTATGGTAAAAGAATGAAATAGAAATACACACAAAAAATGCAGGTACGAAAGTTTCAATTCTAATGGATAGTTCTTGGATGGATCTGGTAGCTGCAGGAGTGAAACTTAAGGATATTTTCAGTGCGATTAATGTTCTTAATTCACCTTTCTTTGTATGATATCAAGGAAGTAATTCTGAAGAGGGAAAATCATAACAATCATATATAGCCACAAAGCTGTGTTAGATGCTTTCAGAAGAGAAATGTCCCTGAATAGATAGGAGAATTGAAGGAGAGAGAAACGAAGGTTCAGACCTTACCTCCAAGGAGTGCTGGAATAAACACAGTTAAATTTTGCACCTCTTTGATTTTATACCGGACTTCTGCCAGAGGTAAGTGGTATGGCAGCCCCCAGAAGAGTCAAGCAAGGAGGAATTAGTCAACTTATTGGAATCTTATATTTAATATAATTTCAACTGTCAGCAATCCCTACACTTATAATACTTAACCTCTCCGTCACAAACTCTCTCCCTGAAAACTGCTTCCCATCCCCCAAAAATAACACCAAGTGGTTGTAGGCTTTAGATGTTTCACTTGAGATGGCAATAGACTCTAATTTCAAAAGAATTCTGTGACTTGGGAAGTAAAAAAACACATCATCAGGACTGAACAAAAAATAACACTTAGAATCTTAAAGTACAGAAACTATCAATGTTGTAATTTTTTTGTTTACATCACTAAAACGAGGTAACAAATCAAAATAATAATTCAATCTTATATTCTTCATTCACTGCATTTATTTTTATAGAGGTTCAACTCATGTTAATATTATTGTTCAGAGGACAGGTTTTTTCAGCTAGTTTATATTAGTGATAGAAGAGGATTTATCATTGTAGTTGAATAACTATTGTTGGCAGAGGTCAAAATTGACTAAAGCATACATCTCTTTGTGTACTTACTGACAATATCAAATTAAGGGATAAAAACTATGGTAATCGATCCATGAGTAGCCCTAACCCTGGATTATTCAATTGATCACCACAAACCTCTGTATACATCTTTTTGATATTACACTCTGCATGCTTCTCATTAGGAGAAGCAACTACAAGCCTTGAGAAGTGAAGCAAAGATGAAGGTATCATGTATTACCAGTAAAAATTGTTTGAATCAATGAATAACCCTAACTTGACATTATTTAATCACCATAAACCTCTGTATAAAAGCTCTTTATAATTACATTTTCTCTGCTCCTCATATTTTACAGGGATTGGTGTGTGGGTGTTTTGTTTTTTTCTTTCCAACTGCAGTACCTTTAAAGGACAGGAGTTCTGCTATAGTTGACAAGTGCTGTCAAATCTGCTTTATCATTTGGATCCTTGTCTTTCGGCAAGTAGTTCACTGAACTGACAAATAACTGATTGCTTTGATAGGCACTGTGATATATATATATATATATATATATATATATATATATATATATATATATATATATATATATATATATATATATATATATATATATAAAATAATTAAAGAGACATTTATTATATCAGTACAGGCATCCCTCAATATAGTGCAGTTCACAATGTAAAAAGTAGTGTCATCAAATTTTTTAGTTTATTTATTTGTTCAGTTCAGAGAGTTCCGCTGAATCAAGCCAACTACAAAGATCTGGTGTAATTTGAACCCACGTCCAGAGGATTCTTAGTCAGATACATTATGCCACGCTAACAGTTATAGAACAAGCATGTTAAATTAACTGTAATTGGTTGGATGAGATTTTTTTTTCTCAAGATAATTTTTTTTTTAATCTGAAAAAGCACTGGAGATTTTTTTCAAAATTATTATGCACAAATGAGTTTAAGCAAAATAATTTAGAAAATAGGTCATTTCCAAGACTTAGAAATAAAAGAAAACCATTCTTTCTGTCTTTGAGAAATTCATTGTGATCAAAAATTCTTTTTCTCTTAGTAAGTTATGAATTATTATTCCTCGTAAATTTCATCCTTTTTTTTAATTCGTTTTTATTTTAAAAACAATATTTCTGAAAGAATACAAAACAGTTTTTTTTAATAATTTCAAAATTTCTCTTAGATACTGAAAATCTCAAATTTTGAAAATGTTTTTAATTTGAAAAGCCAAATCTGATTTTATAAAGTTTTCTTATGATGAAATAAGTATTTTGTTTTGCTGAAATTCATTTTAAAAAACCTAAATTGTTTCTGTTTTTTTTTAACTCTTTTTCTGAAGCAAGTGATTTTCAGTTTTCCTTGCTTTCATGGATCTAAAATATAGTAGCTAGACACTTCAGAGTACGCTACAGCAGCTCCTTTATTTTTAGTTAACATTAAATACAAATATGAATATCAGCTTTAGATAATAAATCTTAAATTTAGCCCCATATACAAAATAGCACTTACTTTTTCTACTGTCTATAAAAGCTCTGAACACACATGTTCACTCACTCATTTGCTCCAACTCTCTCATTTAGTTACTTCTCTCTTTTTCTCTCTTCCTTTCCTTTTCTAGCATCTTGGCCTTTTGAACTTTCCCATTTTTTCCACTATGACCAATCACTGTTCTAAACATTGCCAATTTCATTTCACAGATGTTAAGGTATCTTCTCATGAGCTCAAATGCTTAATTGTGTCCTCTTCTCTGGCTAGAAATGCATATTTACATCTACATCTCAAGGATTAAACCCCTGTGCCTTAAATGGTCTTTCCGTCTTGTGTTTTTCAGCATTTGAGAATGGCCCCCAAGTTGCTCATAAGCGATCACAAATTCATCACCCACAACTTGGCAGTTAGGCATATCACTGATATTTTGTCTCCATAATCATTCCTTGGTCATCTCCATGCATTATAAATTTCAGTGACCTCAGCTTCATTAATGCAAAGCTACTATGAATACTTTGCACAGTGCTTTTACCTTTTGCTTAGACCTTATATTCTATGTTCTTTTTCTGCCCAGCCACAATTTTACGCTACATACCCGTCCATCACGGATCCAATCTCCTTCCTTAATAACCTAGTAATAACTCTCTCCTTTGCAAAGAAGCTACTCTAATCTCTACTCTTCACAATAGGTTGTATCAATGTTTCTTTGAATGTATTTCTTTTCAGTTCTATATGTACTGTGATAAATGTCTCATCATTAAATGTAAGTCCTATTTGTTTGTCTAATCATTCGTTGCGATTATTGACTAACTTCCATCAACAACATTTGTGGAGACATGTGGTGGTAAAAACAAGACAAGTGGAGACGAAATCTTTTGACCTCAACAACTACACCAACTCATTGCTATACAGACCGTTTCTACTCTAGATCACACTGTACAGGTTCCATCACACCTATAACTGATGACCTTTTGATGTAAATAAATTCATAAGAACCTATAATGCTATTTACACCCAAGTGAACAATTATCTCATTTTCAGCGTATCTCAGGGATGCATAAAAATTTTCTGAACATGTTTTCACCACATTTATTACGTACGCATGGCTGGGTTCCCTGATAGAGCTACAAATAGCAGATTAGGCAACTTTTGAAAATCACTAAAATAATTTTCTAGTAATGGTAGGGGTAACTTTTTTATTTTGCATTTTAAAGTCAAAACTTGGACAAAGGAACCTAAGATATATAAAAATTGTATAAAAAAACACAACTTCTTCCATGATTTGAAATCATAGCCTTGTGATTGCTAGGCAGCTCTCTTACCAAACTGGCAAGTCCTGTCCTATATATCTACAAATTTTTTTATACAATACGAAAGTTGCAGTAATCATCTTCAGTTTGCATAGAAATTGGAGAGGAGTTTGACCCCAGCAGCAACCAGGCTTGTAGCATTTATATTCATATGATTGATATATTATTAAATATAACTGCTATGTTCAAGAGAAATAAGAATGATTCATGAGATATTCCTTATGATCCTCTGACGACATCTTAAGTTCAATTTTTATGTGAACAGAAAACCCTGAACCCTAAACTACACTTGGAAAACAAGTTCTAGCATTTGATAGCAAGAATTTAAGATTATTCACATTTACTAATTGTGATACTGCATAAAATTAGGTAATTTCTTATTTTATGTAAAAATAGTTCTCTTACAAGAATTTTTTTTCCTTTCAACTTTTGGTGCATTCAATTCATTCAACTTTTGAACGATCCAAAAAATTTTAGTTTTGAGAAAAATAAATTTTTATGAGGGGTTCTATTTACAATGTTACTGTAATGTTAAATTGAGAGCTTGATTTTTGCCATTTCTACGGAAATACAACTCACATGACCCTATGCTAAAAGTCATTTGATCAAACTGCCAGGAACACAATAAAAGGAATGTGAAGTCGAACATCAGTCCCACGCATACATATCCATATTGGCTATCTGAATACACATTCTCACCCAGGATCAGCTATTCGAAAACCTAAAAAAGTATATAATTGATAAGATAAGACAAAAAAGTTTCTAAGCTATCTTGGCATGTATGATCTGTACCGTTGACACTGACTAAAATCTAAAAAAATCCACCTAGAAGGATCTTCTCATTCCTTCTAATGTTGCAGGGGCCATTTTGAGGTGGCAAATAGCTTGTGGAAAAGAAATGATCCTGATGATAACATCTCTGATTTTTTCCATAATATATTCATTGTTATATCTACTTCAGTTTTGTAGTGCCCACTTTTTCCAGCAAATAAAAATTACACATATATGGAGTTATCTGCCCTTAGCAGGGATCTACTTACAATTCCTCACACAGTTGTAAATCTCTTTAGAAATGGTAAAATCTTTGTCGCTTCCTCTTTGATGTCACGCAGAACTACCAATAAGATAACCGATCATTATCTTTGGGGTATTTAAACTGTGGCGGTAAAACTATCTCTCTCTCCCTCTCTCGCTGTTCTGATGGCCTCAACGTAAGCTCACCTTTTTCGCTCTTTCTTTAGTTAGGATAGTTTATATAGTTTTTACATCTACTTTATACACACACCCTCACGTATAAAAAGTAATACATTCTTCTTTCATGTCAAAGTTAAGCACTCTCAACGTAGTTAGATCGGACTTCCAAAAATAACATTATAGTAGCTATAATTTAGATGACCAAAACTGACGGACAATCTGAAGACTCTATCTTGCATTTAGTAAATGACATTATTTCCCCTTCATTCTTCCTTTCTCCTGATCTTTATCGCAGCAGATCTCTCCAAACAAATTTGTGTCGACAGAAAACTCCAATCCTTCTTTATCTTAATTCATTCAAGAAATAAAACTTATTATTTTTGTTAACCTATTTGTTTGTACTTTTTCCACGTTTGCTAACAATCAAACTGTGTACTAACCTTGTTTTTGCGTTCAAGCAGTGAACACGCTATTTAACAGAATTTATCTTCTTAAATCAATTCTGATAATTTAATATTTTCGGGGCTAATATACCTAGCAGCCCGAAAGTTTGATTTTCTTTTGTGCCAAATATTTTTCTCAGATTGTTTTGACTTGTTATATCATTCTTTTTTATTTTTTAACAACATCCTCACTACAAATGTCTTTTATTTTATTATGTAATGTTTTCAATTTTATAGAAGTTTCTTTTTAATTTCTTCGTATAAATCTTGGTATTTTACTTTTAATTCAGTTGATAATCAGTTTTCAACTTCCAGCTTAGCATTTGCTAATTGCTTTTCCATTTCAAAATATTGCTTATGGCGATGGTTTTCCAAACTATTTATTCTGCTCATCAGTATTAAAGATATTTGATGTACTATTAATCTAAACTTGTTCCACACAATGCAGATGGCCCTCCTCTCTCATATACTGGAAGCTTATACACTAAGGAGTTCAACTTATAGTCGCCATTGATCAGCTGAAACTAGAGTAAGTTATAACAATCAGTACTGGTTTTCTGTGAGCATATATATTTTTCAAAATCTTTGGTATTCTTCACAGCCAGCAAGTTTAATCATTTTGTTTCTGACAGTGAATTATGAAGTTTAAGCATTATGTTGATGCTTCTTGTGTCTGACATTTTTATTCGCTGCACATGGTGGTAAGAAAGGCTATTCTTCCATTCTTGAATCATTTTAACTGATCCAAGGAAAGATTTTTGTATATTTGCCCCATCACCAATTGGAGCTGAACTCTGGGTATTGCCTTGCATTCTGCACCACACTGCAAAATGGTTTAGTGGACAGTTGCATTTTCTGCAGATCCAACCCTTAGCATAAATGTGTTTGTAATTTTTTTTGCTTTTTGGTTTTTTTTACCCATGTTTTTGGCCACATTTTCTGTAATCATTTGAGAAAGTTCCCAATTTCTGCTGTCTGTTATGTCTTAATTTTTCTTTCCCGCCTTTGTTTCCCAAGTCACACGTTGCTGCTATTGTGCCCAGGAATATGCTTTTTCTGCCTTCCATGCACAGTTTATAGTGGCCTTTCCTTCCACATGTGCATTGCACATCATTGACGGAGCACTACATTCTTTTGATGAGGCAATTATTTCCACATTTTAAACATTTTGTCTGTTTCATTTTTCTCAGCATACATTTTATATGTCCTGTTAAATTTCTTAATTTTGAGAAATTGTTTGCTTTTCTTCACTCTATCCACAGAGCATGTTACCCACAAAGATCATGCTGTTGCTCTTTTACTGACTGTGTCTGTGAAGCCATATCTATTGATTTTTCCAATTGAATTTTCTCCAACTGCCATATACTACTAATCTGTCCCATATCAGTTCATCATGTGGAGTTGCATACTGACAGTATTCAGCTAACATAAATTAGGCAATTACAAATGAATCAACAATTTTACTTGTTCCTTGCTTTCTCAAGTTGAAGTGTCCTCTATCATAGAACATTCTTCTTTACCATTAAAAATGTAAAGAATCATGATGTTCTTCTTAATTCAATCCTCTCAGGACGTCATCAGCTTTATCTCCTATACAATGAATTAAAGTATTTACTTGGCTTGCTTCTGAGGTTGTGAAGATTACTTGCTTGCTGAATCTGTTTTTCCCATCCTTGCAGTCTGGAAAATTTGAAAGGCTCTGGTGGCTGGATGTTGAACATAGCACATGGTTGTTTTATATCCACCATTGTTGCTAGCTTATCCCATTTCATGGTTGTGTCCAACACCTGCCTTTTCACAACTTATTTCTGTTAAGAGAATTCGGAATGAGGTGTAAACTTCACTTTGACACCATGTCATATTGTTGATTTGGTAAAAACCACAAGCAAATAGGTTTCTTTTATACAGCCCTTAAAACGTACATACAATTACTGTTAAATATCCTTATCTGCCAATACTCTGTATTACCTGCTAATCAATACTCCATTTTTAGAAGACCCCTTCTTTGTCTAATGCTTGAATCACTGTGAGCACACCACAAACATTAACATACATAGTGACTTTCTTCTCAGGACTTTTTTTATTTCCTTTTTATTCAGTCTCTAATTTTTAACCAAAAAATGTTATAATTCACATAAGAAAAGATAATATACATAACAATTCAATGAGTGCACTGATGCTATTCTCTGATCCTAAGCAGAAGGCCACGGAGCAACATTGTGATCCTGAGAAGTGCACACAAATACTCTGATCCTTGATAGAAGTGCTGATCTGTAGTGTCTATCATAGTATACTAGAAGCTTAGACAAACCTCATTTTGAAGAAAGAAATGACCAGATGAAGTCTCATTTTTGGTAGCTCTTTGATCAGCAGCCATTAACCTTAACATATCTTTTTTATCTCTTTATTTTTTATCTCTGCTAATAGGATTAAAAACTGAACCAAAAATGAAACTTCATCTGGCTCAGTAGTATATGATCGATAATTTACTGTTCAGATGCCATAAAATCATAATTCTGGATTTTTCTGTCTTTTTGTGTAAGCCAAAAAATTGAAATAATTTTTTGTTTTAAAGGCCTCTCACTGAGACTGCTGACTCCCCCAAACGTAAAAGCAGTTTTTGTCTTTCACCCGTGATACGAAATACTGCTACTGCTTTTAATGATCTGAGTCTTCTTTTTCGAATTTAGATCAAACACAGAATGCTATCGAAGTCATGGACATGGGTAAGCTTTCTTTATCATTTCAATTACACACTTGAAGCAATCGGCCGCGAAAACAGTCTTATGCTCTGATCCAAGAGTTCCCAAACTTTTTCAAATCTTGAAAGTATATCATCACAAGTCTTAGAAACATTCCTGAGATTTTTTTTCTTGATTGTTACCTATTTCTAAATGTAGATAAAGAATGAGGTTTTTTTTTTATTTCATGGTACTATGAAATACTTTCTTGGCTATTGTTTAGTTTACATTTTGACACACCTTGCTTCTCTCTGACTCTCAATTACTTTCTCTTCTTCCTCGTAACTTCCGTTCCGGGAAGGCTTTTTCTGTCAGAATCTGATTACTGCAAATATTGTAGCATTATTTTTTTTTCAATGCATTTTTCAATGGTTAGAACAACCAATACATCCAAGGAACATGCTGGAGGAATTATTTATAAAGGGTCACCAAAAAGATAAAGTTCTAGCTATCCTTCTCCTCAACCCCAAAGAAAATACATGGAAGGAATTGAAGCACAATATTCATTCTAGAAACCCAGCAAATCTCGCTGATTAAATGAAATTTTTCAAGAAATAGTTGAAATTACTTTATGAATTCTGCAAAAAGCTGGTTTGAATTACAATAATTGCTTAATGGCTATTTAATGATGTATCTTTTTGGGTTGTCACCGGTTATAATGGTATATAGTTGGTTGGAAAGTGAACGGTTTGTTGAAGGTATGGTTCTGGATAGTTCTAGTAGTTTTAGTTGAGGAATGGGTAGTGCGAAGATGCAGGAGACAAAGGATTTTGCTTCCATATGGTTTGATGGTAGCGTCTACGTCACCAGAGCTGTTGAAGGAGGGAAGGAGATGTACAAGGAGAATGCACACCAATTATGAACATAGACTCGGAGATGAAATAAAGTGAAAAGGACACATACAAGTATTTGTATGGACAAATAAGGCGTACATTCAATACAAGAACATAAATGACAAATAGCGAATGGAAATGAAATACATGTAACATTGAAACGATCGATCACGTAATGGGATGAGAAGAAATAGCAAAAGGTGCGAGCTTTGTTTTCATTGATAGTACAAGTGTCGGAATCTAAGCAGAGTTGTCTGAACTGCTTTTGAATCCATATGGCTTGGAGTTTACCAAGGAATGAATATGGAGACTGCTAAGTTGTATGTGTAACTTGGGGGCTATTCCCAGACACTGATAGACACTCGACAAACAGATCGTGAAAGACAGGTGACAGAGTTTTATCCATGCGTGTTTCCTAAAGTAAAGAAAATTAAGAGAGATCGTCATGGCTATTGGACAGTAAAAAGTATTGCCATTTCATTCATGAGATTGAGAGGTGTATACGTGTTTGGAGCACATGGTGAAAACATGGTTGTACATCTGTGCGTATGAGAGATGCCTCAACATCGGTAAAGTGAAAGGGGTTAGCACAGAGATAAATCATGATGGAAAAATGATTAAGATCGGCGTGGTGGTCATCAAAATGATACCGATCTTGGAGAGGAGGAAAGAGAGGGAAAGTGTAGCCGGCAACAAGTGCCAGGTCCAAAAGTGTTACCAGTTGTCGTAGGAAGTGACGTTTTCTATATCTAGCTAAAGGAAGGGTTTAGTATTTGATTCCTACGTAAAAGTATAGAGGGTGCTACAATTGTGAAGACATCAAAAGGATTTGCAATTAAATATTAGACCTGATTATTATTATTATAAGCCTCTTAGGGCCCACAAAAAGAAGACAGACTCTAAGAAAGATGAGAAAAAAACATGCCAAGAATATCAAAAAAAGGGTGAAAAAAGCCTCAGCAGGTGAGTAATTTTACATATTATTTAGAGTGAGACAAGGTGATATGGTGTTGCCCATGATAAACAGTTGTTTCAAAACTGGTCTACAAACCCCTGGAAGTCCCTCAAATAATGATTGGGTCATAGGATGAAAATTCATATCAGTTCCATGAATTTAAAGTTGATAACTTAGTGTGTTGATTGCATCCAATAAAATGTTACACAGATGACTGCATCAAAACATGAAAAAAATGACTTCATAGATAACGAAAAACAAAATTTTATTTTCATTGTTTTTGTTACGAAATGAAAATGTATACTTGTTGTCTCATGGATGATTAAGTTTGGTAAATACCTTTAACTAATTTTCTTTCTAATTTTTAGTGGTCAGTATGCTCAAAAATCTTCTGCAGAATTTTTTTCCTGCAAAAAAAGTATATGCGCATTAAAATTGTTACAAGATAATGTTTAGTTTATGTTGGTTTGCAAACCAGGACAGGAAAATATTGGTGAATACGTTATATCTAGAAAACGTATAACTAGTTAACAGAAACAGTTACAAGATTATTTTCAATATTCTTATAATCAGGTCTGCAGAGTAACTTTTTCCCCTACCATCTCAAAACTGTCCCCAAAACCTTCTGAAAATCAGAATGCTATTTCTTTAATTTGTTTTTATTATAGATGATAATAACAAACACAGAATGCAGAGGAAATCATATCAGTGGTGGCACTACATCCAACTGCGCCTCCCTGCAAATTTTCAAAGATTTTTCAGGGTTTCAGATATATTGTGCCCACAGAGCTCTGGTGCCCCTCGCAGTTGCGGGTTCTGCATCCTCTTATTATATTTATTTTGCTCCATTCAAATTCAAATAAATTGGTTTTAAACAAAACTGAAAAGTTATCTGTAAACTGTAGATCTCTAGTATCATTATTCCATTCTAGATAGATCTTGTTGAAGAATGGGTGCCTGCTGTGTTCGTGGGCCCACGTGGATGTTGGTAGAAATGTTGAAGGAGGGGGGTGTATGGAAAGAATATGTGCCAGGTTTGAGTGTGAACGTGGAGATTAAATGGAGTAAAAACGACACTACAAGTACTTAGAGGAACAAATGAAATGCACATTTAATACATGAACATTTATGATGATACTGGAATGGAAATACATATTAGACATAGATATGATCAAGGTAAGAGGAGAGAAGATGATGGGAGCTTTGTTCTCTCATAGTTGTTGTCATGTGTAGGGAGCGAAGTGTCTGAACTGCTTTGAATCCATACGGCTTACCAAGGTTATGGAGCTCGTGTTCACAGACAGACTATGTAAGACACGGAAAACACATAGGGTTTGGTCCATGTGCGCTTCTGAGGGTAAGGGGAATAAGACAGATCATCGTGACTATTAGGTAGTAAATAGCATAGCCATCTTATTCATGAGTTGGAAGTGTATACATGTTTGAACTGGTGGTGATGACACAGTTAAGTAGCTGCGTGTACAAAAGATGCCTTGACATCAGTGAACAAAAATAAGCAACGTTTGTGCGGTGATTGGTCACGGTGGGGAAATGGCTGAGAGATCCATGAAATGATACCTGTCTTAGAGAGAAAGAAAGAGAGAATAACTGGCTAGAAGTGCCGGGGCAAAAGGGTATAACTGACTCGTAGAGGCGGGGCAAATGAGTGATTGAACATGTGTTCAGGGATTTTAGAAATCTAGATGAGAGAAGGGTTTCATATCTAATTTTTAATCAAAAGCAATTAATTGTATATATCAATTCTACATTTCAAAGTCCTGAAACTTTTCAGACAATTGACCCCTCCATGCAATCTTTGATTCCTCATCAAACCCCATGCAAGCACAAAAAATATTTCTACTAATAATAATGATGATTGAGTAGCAGTTTAGATATGGTTTTGTTTTTTGAATTAGAAATAAAAGGGGAAAATAAAAATGACCAAACCAAAAACTACATATACACTTCCCTCTCCTACTGTATACGTATATAGATAAATACTTTTTCACTTTTAGCTTTTAGCTTCATATAATGACCCTGTGAAAGAGGGAACAGAGGCAAAAGGATATAAAGAGTTAATTCAACTGTAGACTTGAAACCAGTTGTATAGGGAATGGAGTCAATAGGATATAAAAATTTAGTTAACATAACTAAACTTTGACTCTTTATATCCCTCTGCCTTGGTTCAGTTTCTAATTTGTTAAATTGACAGTTAATTTTTTTAATTCCCTTCGTTCCAAAAGCCTTCTGAAGATCTCTTTCTATCCCAAACACATTTCCAACCGGGATTACAGAATGACATTAATTTTGATTTTCCTTATCATCATAAATTTTATTTATAAGTATTCTTGATAGTGTATAATCTCAAACTTCCAGCCTTTCTTTACATTTTCCATCTTTCATTTATTCATATTCAGATGATGAGAGCAAAGCTGTGGTAGAACTGAGATTACCAAAACCTGGCAAGACTTTATTTTCAGCCGTGAGAAAGAAAATTGCTGGTGTTCGTCCTTCTCCCCCAAAAGCAAGATCCAAGAAAAAACTTGCAGAGATGAAGAAGGATGAACTAGTTTGACTTCCATGACAAAACAACTCAGATGCTCGCCAAAAAGCCCGAATCTGCCAAGACTAGTGTATACGATGTTTTTCTAAATGATTCAGTGTATAGAACATGTCAAAGCCTGGGTGAATATCGTGAGAAAGTAGCCATGGCCAAGAGAATCAGTTCGGTCAACACAAGTGATGTTCCTCAAACTTCACCCTCCTCTATAGATTCTGCACGAACTGAAGTTGGTGACGGAAATAGAGAAACTGCTGTTAAGACAACGTCAGACAAATCTACAAAACCTGCTGAAGAGAAGAAAAAGCAAGCAAGATATAGGAAAGCAGGTAATGGAAATGAGAAGAAAAAACAAGCCAGATCAAAGAAGAGAGTTGTAGATAGTGACAGCAACAGTGAAAACGGTTGGAGATAAAACATACGTGAAGTATTACCAGAAAACTGTAAAATCAGGTAGCACGGATACTGCACAAGAAAGGGAGTTCACACGCAGGGCAAAGTCAGGGGTGGTTAATTACAAAGAGGAGGAAAGTGATTTTGATATTACCTTGATTGAGAAAAAAACTGTGAAAAATACGGAGGAGAAAGAGAAAGGAAATATGGCTGATTTTAAGGATTCTTCTTCTAGTACCAAAGAGGAAAAACCTGATAGTGAAAGTGCCCCAAATAGCCAGGACCCTGAATCTAAAATGTCCAAAAGAAAGAAATAGAAAAGCCTGAAAGGAAAAGATGAGAAATGAGCATGGTCTCGCAAAAAGTCTGTGGCTGCAGTTGAAGATATAGATCTTTTTGATCATCCTTTATCAGGAGGAGGAGAAAATACTGCACCAGAAAAATCTGATTCTGTCCCCAAAAGTGCAACCCAGTCAGAATGACTACTGCTGGAAAATGTCTAAGCAAGTAGGTTCTTTGTATCATTTTCAGAGAGGATGAAAAAATATGAGGGAGACCATTGGTTAGTTCAGAGAGAGGCTGAGAGAAAGGGGAAGATGTTTTTTTCCGAGATCGTAAAAGAGAATTGTCAAATTCTCAGAAGCCACACAACATGACATTTTCTGTGTGTACAAAAGTATTGGGTTGGGGATTTTCCAACCATAATAATAAAGTCAAAAATAGAAAATGGAAGAAATAGCATGCTTTTCTTTTTATTCAATGGATTAATAGTATTGGGATTGTGAAAAAGAACGGTTGTTCCTATTGTTGAGCAGCATAAATTTGCAATTTACGAATTTAAAAAAATAACAATCACCAATTTTATTTTTTATTTGTTCGTCATGTTCAACATTGAGTTGAAACTTTACAATCAGGAAGATTGGTTAATTTCAAATTCTGAAAATAAACAAATCTAACTTTTTGGTGATTAAAACATTTAAAATAATTTGTTGTTCATTAAAGAAGTTTGAATTTACGCCACTCATCTGTAGGATTATGATTTTTCTTTTCTTTTTTATCCTCCTTCAACAATTCACTACTGCCCATTAAGACAGGTATTTCAGCTACTAAAAAGTGGCAATTGTTGGCTTTTCTTCATTAAATTCCAAACACCGCAATGTTAGATTTTGCTGAACTGAAATTTTTTTTCTCTTCAAACTTCGCAAATCAGAGAATTTCCAAATTTTTTATTATTCCCAGACACCAGAAATGTTGATGGTGATCTGCTAGGCTGAGTAGTTGGAGATTCAATTTATATGAGAGTGGAGAAAAGGATGCATACTGCCTTTACAATGGATCGCTACAAAACAAACACTGAATGCTAATTTTGCTTTTTATCATTAAAGCAGATAATTGGCATGCAGTGAACTTTAGAAAAAGCTATGGCCGATGTGCATGTATTTCTATCAAACTGCTTTTTACTCTCATCCTGCTATTTTAACTTTTTTGCTATTAGACCATTTCTAATTAACTGCCAAGAAGGTTAGAAAATGCTTAATAATTAATTCATGGAACTTCTTCAACAGGAAAAGCGGCTTTTTTGCTGGCTCTTCGTAATATCCTTCAGTTTGAATAAATACATAACTTCCCTATTTGATGATAGGTATGAACCCCTGAAATGAAGCTGCTTTTTGTATCCCCAAGAAAATGATTGAATAAGAGCGCGTCAGTTCTTGCTAGGTCATCAGCCCCAAAAGACTCAGCCACATCACTTGCTTTGGGTAGGGGTGATGTGCTCCGAAAGCGACTACCCAAATCCTTCACCAAGGGAACACCTGTCCAACAGCGACCATTTAAACAGAGCCCTAAGACTGTCAACAAGAGGACAAATTTATACGTAGGCACCTACAACGTCAGAACACTGTCAACTGACATGCACCTAACCGATCTACAAAGTGAAATCAGGAAAGTCAAATGGGACATCAAAGGCATTAGCGAGATAAGAAGACCCGAGGAAGAACTAATCGAACTGAGAAGCAGACATCTTCTATACAGCTACGGAAAAGAGAAAGTAAAACAAAGTGGAGTTGGCTTTCTCATCAATAATGACCTCAAAGACAATGTAAATGGCTTCAAAGCCGTCTCTGACCGAGTAGCTAGCATCACAATACAACTTTCAAAACGATGCAAACTCAATATAATCCAAGTCTACGCTCCCACTTCGCAATCAACCCAACAGGAAATAGACAACATCTATCCCAACTCCAAGACACCAGAAAACACTTCAATGTCATCATGGGAGACTTCAACGCACAGGTAGGACAAGGAAATGAAGATTGCGTCGGCAAATTTGGATACAAAGTACGGAACGAGAGAGGAGAAGATCTTGTAAACTTTGCAACGGCTAATGGATTCAAAATCATGAACACCTTCTTCAAGAAGGGACCCAATAGGAAATGGACTTGGAGGAGCCCCAATCACGAAACAAAGAACGAAATAGACTACATCCTAACGGACAAAAACGATATCGCTAAGGACATCCAATGTCAATGTAGGCAGCGACCACAGAATGGTACGATGTAAAATACAAATAAACACCAATAAAGAACGCTGAAAGTGTTCCATACAAAACTGCAGCCTTTAAACATACCAAAAGAGCACGCACAATCTTTCAAGCTCGAATTGAAAAACAGATTCAGAATTCTTACTGAACAAGACAACACCAACATCAACGAACTAAGCAACAAAATGACAGCGTCAATAATTGAAGTAGCCTCTACATTCAAGCCAATGAGCAAACAACCCATTAGCAAAATTTCAGATGAAACTAGAAATCTCATAGAAAAACGCAGAAACACCGACAACAACGAGAGAGAAAATTGAAGAGGCCGAACTAAATAAATTGATCAAGAAAAACGAAGAGAAGACAGAAGGAGATACACGACGGCAGTGATCGAATCGACTCTGGAAAAAGGTCGGGGCTTCAAAGCTATTAACAAACTCCTCAACTCGGGACGAAGGCAAATAACTAACATACTCGAGGAAAATGGAAGCCTAACAATAGAGACAGGATTGTCGAACGTGCCAAAGAATTCTACCAAAAACTTTATTCGTCAAAACAAGGACTACAAAACAATGAGCGAGATACGCAAGACGTGAGCAATCAACTCGAGGACTTCCCAAAAGTAACCCCATGGGAGGAGAAAGAAGCCATTAAACGGAGGAAGAAAGGAACGGCCCCTGGACCAGACAACATCACCATCGACCTACTCCGAAAAGCGGGTAAAATCATCACTAGGAAACTGGCTGTCCTTTTCAACTTGTGTCTGAAACATAGTAAAGTCCCAGACGATTGGAACACTGCTATCATAATGCTTTTATATAAAAAAAGGAAACCCGAAAGACCTCAACAACTACAGGCCTATAAGCCTTCTCAACTGTGTATACAAACTTTTCACAAAGATCATCAACAACCGAATCACGAAAACACTCGATGAAAACCAGCCACGTGAACAAGCTGGTTTTAGAAGAAGCTACTCAACCATGGACCACCTCCACTCGATAAATCAGCTGAAATAAAAAGCAGCTGAGTGGAAACTACCACTTGCTGTAGCATTTATCAACTTCAAAAAGGCGTTTGACTCAGTAGAAATCCCTTAGGTCATGGAGGCCATCACTCGGCAAGGTGTAGATCCAGTATATGTTGAAGTGTTGAGACATATATACAATCACGGCAGCTCCTTTATCAGGTTACATAAGGACTCGGACCCCTTTCAGCTCCAGAAAGGAGTAAGACAAGGTGATACCAGCTCACCTAAACTCTTCCCTGCCTCCCTCGAGATGATCTTCAGAAGACAAGACTAGGAGAATAAAGGGATTAAAATAGACGGCGAGTATCTGAGCAACCTCAGATTTGCAGACGACATAGCCCTTTTCGCAGAGAACCTACACGACCTCCAACTAATGATAGATGAACTAAATGAAGAGAGCAAGAAAGTCGGCCTACACATGAACTTCAGCAAGACGAAGATCATGTGCAACAACCACATCGGGGATAAAAACACTAAGATCAAAATCGAGGACACACAACTAGAGGAAGTAGACTACTACATCTACCTAGGACAACGAATCTCCATGAGACCCTCAAAAGAAGAAGAAATCAAGCGAAGAATTACACTAGGATGGCAAGCCTTTGGCAGAGCTAGGTCAACCTTAAAAAAAGAAGATCCCATTAATCCTAAAGAGAAGGGTGTATAACCAATGCATCCTCCCAATCGTCACTTATGGGGCTGAAACATGGAACCTAACCAAGAGATAGACCCGCAAATTGAGAACCATGCAATGTGCACATGAGAGAATAATGCTAGGCCTCATATTGAGAGACCACAAGACAGCACAGTACATCCGAGAAAAGATAAGAGTTAAGGACATCATAGAATCTATTAAAAATCTCAAATGGCGCTGGGCTGGCCATGTTGCAAGAATGGCAGACAATCGATGGACATCGAGACTCACAACATGGATCCCCCGAGACCACATGCGCAACTGAGGCCGGCAAAATATTAAAAGGAGAGACGTGCTAGACAGGTTCAGGAAGTACTGACTCCGCGACGCCCATGATAGGGAAGTGTGGCAAATCCTGGGGAAGGTCTATGTCCAACAACGGACGCTAAAAGACTGATGATGATGATGATGATGATTGGATACAAACATATTTTCCTAATGATTCTCCGCTGAAAAAATGAGCCCTATCAATATATATATGGGCATAGTGTGGAACTTGCTCACTCATAATGTCTTTTAAGACTGGAATACTAAATAATTCTCAGAGGTTGTATTCCCATTCTTGTAGAAAATTAGCTATATAATTTTTCTTTTATTCTCATTGAAAATATGTCCAAAAAACAGTGATTTGACATAATACCTTAAATCAGAATGTCTCAGTAAACTTCTAAAAGAGATCTATATTTTTCCAAACAGTCATAGAAACCTTGGGATATATATATTCCAGGAGTCTCAAAACATTTAATCTTCTAAAGACTGACTAAAAAATTTTCTGATTTTATGTCCTTGAATTTTGTTTTATTTAGGAAACTACGACCATGTGATAAATTGTTTGGCAAAGTTCCAGTCAAAAGAATTAATGTTGGTAAGTATGTGCTGGTGAGTATATATATATATATGATTACATTTCTGTATGGTGTTTCAATTAAAGCAGTGTTGATTTGACTTGAATGATTTTATCAATAGACTAGTATAAAAGGATTAAAAACACCCTGAATAATAAGCACCTATACATTGAGATAAAAGAACAATGAAATAACAGAAGAATATCCAACATCTTTGTCAATAATCGATCTGAAAATTATAAATTCTACTAATCTGCTTGTTTGTATGTATTACTGTTATGCCTTTCTACACAGGATCAGAGGGTAGTATCTGCCTGATCCTTGGTCATTTTGAGCCAGGGTCATTTATAGTTTCAGACCAGGGAATTTGATAATAATATACTGTGGGAAAGAATTTGAGAAAAACAGGAAAAAAAAGTTACGAATGAAGTGGTGAAGATGCGGTGGAAAATGTGTATGTGTGTATATATATATATATATATATATATATATATATATATATATATATATATATATATTTATGTCTATCTATATCTATCTATCTATCTATCTATATATATATATATATATATATATATATATATATATATATATATATATGTGTGTGTGTGTGTGTGTGTGTGTGTGTGTGTCTCTGTGTGTGTCTCTGTGTGTGTGTGTATATATATATATATAATGCTCCTTTATTCAGGGTTGAGCACTCTTCAAGTAACTCAATCATTGTATGCTTATGCAATGCTCTTCCATAGGAATAGAGCACTCTGGATAATGGGGAATTTTAGAAGCTAAATAAATATATCGCTTAAAATTCAGCTTCACTGACCGTTCAGTTCTAACGGCCTCTGGGTCTGATATATATATATATATATATATATATATATATATATATATATATATATATATATATATATACGTAATTATGAATTATAAATTGCATTACGACTCAATTTAGACAAAAGAAAAGGTTTATTCTATTACATTGTCTAAATTGAATGATATATTGACCCTGGGATGCCTGGAAATAATTTCAGGTGAATTTTTATTACACAGTTTGTAATTCATTCTGACTGATATGTACATGTGTGTATATATGTATATAAATGTGTGTGCGTATATACATAAAAACATATGTATAGATATATATAAATATATATATGTGTATGTCTATATGATCGTGTGTATGTATATAAGGGTATATATATAAGTGTGTGTATATATATGTGTGTGTGTATATTTACATGTGTGTGTGTATATTTATATATACATGTGTATGTGTGTGTATATATATGTAAATATATGCAAGTGTGTATATATATAAGTGTGTGAGTATATAAACATATGTGTGTTTATATAAATACATGTGTGTGTATATTTATATGTGAGTGTAAGTATATATATATATATATATGTGTGAACATGTACGTATGTCTGTGTATATATATATTACATATATATGTGTGTGTATGAAAATATATATGTGTTTGTATACTTATTCATGTGCTTGTATGTATATATATATATATGTGTGTGTGTATGGGTGTATATATGTGCGTTTGTGTATATATATGTGCATGTGTGTATATATATGTGTGTGTATATATGTGTATGTGTGTGTATATATACATGTGTGTGTATATTTATATACGTGTATATAAATGAGTGTGTGTATATATATGCGTGTGTGTGTAATAATATGTGTGTGTATATATATGTGTGTACATATACATGTGTGTATGTATATATATATATATATATGTGTGTGTGTGTGTGTGTGTGTGTGTGTGTACATATACATTTGCGCGAGTGTATATATGTGTGTGTGTATATATAGATTTGTTCCTCTGTGTATTTAGATATGGATATATATGCGGCTGTATATATATATATATATATATATATATATATATATATATATATATATATATATATATATATGTATAGGTGCATGTATATATATGAGTGTATGTGTATATATATGTATACATTTATGAATATATATGTGTATATATATACATATATATACTTTTATGTATAAGTGTGTACTTATACATGTGTGTGTATATATACATTTGCGTGAGTGTATATATGTGTGTATGTGTGTGTGTATAGATATGTGTCTCTGTGTATTTCCATATGGGTATATATGAGGCTGTATATATGTATATATATATATATATATATTTATATATACATGTGTATGTGTATATATATATATATATATATATATATATATATATATATATATATATATATAGGTGCATGTATATAGAAGTGTATATGTATATATATGTATATATTTATGAATAGATGTGCGTATATATATATAAATGTATATATATATATATATATATACATTTATCTATATATGTGTGTATGAATATATATAAGTATAGATGAGTGTGTATATATATGTAAACATGTGTGTGTGTATATAGAGAGATTTGTATATATATACATATATATATATATATATATATATATATATATATATATATATATATATTTGTATGTATAGGAGTGTATATGTATATGACTACATGTATATTTATACATATATATAAATGGATGAGTATATAAGTATAAATGTGTATTTATATATGTATATGTGTACATATATATGTGTATATATGAATTTGTATATATATATATATATATATATACATATATATATATATGTGTGTGTGTGTGTATCCCCTGGACCCCCCCCCCCCTTGTTACGACCCTGTTTATGCATTATCTCTCACAGGAATTTTGTTTTGGGTTTATTCGTTAGGTTTCCAGTTTATTTGAATTAGTTGTATTTTTATCCATTATTTTGCATCATGGGTGACCAAGGCTCATTAGCGCCAGTATTCCTAGCTGGCTATGCTTCTAGCCCCGGCCTTTGCGGCTGGCCACTCTCTCTCTCTCTCTCCTTCTCTCTAAGATCGTTATCATTTCCCTGACCAACTGGCCGATCCGATTTTAACCATTCTTCTTCCGTGACCTATCTCTATACTAACTTTGTCCATTTCACTTCGCTAATATCGAGGCTCATACATACGCACAACTACGCAACCGTGTCTTCACCACGTGCTACAAACGCGGATCACTCTCGTAAACGAAATGGCAAAGTCCCTTTACTATCCGATAGTCACGGCGATCTTTCCTAAACATCCTTACTTCGGGAAATACGCATGGATAAAACTCCATGTTATATGTCTTTCATGGTCTGTTCGTCGAGAGTCTTACAGTATCAGAGAATAGCCCCCAAGTTAACTCACTTACTTGGCAGTAAGGCTTGCACACTGAACCCGGTTTCCACGTATCATCTTGGAGCTATTCAACCATACGGAATCCAGGCTGTTCAGACAAACTCGGCTTCGACACCGACGCCAGTACTATCAAGACAAGAAAGCTCCAACCTTTTGCCCTCTCTTCTCTCCCCCTAACATTAATTCTCACGATCGATCGTATTTATGTTATACTCACTTGTGCATCAACTTCATTCTTCATTCTTCAATTGAACGTGCGTCTTTTCATTGGCCCAAATATTTGTATGTGTTCCTTCCACTTTGTTATTTCAATGCGCATCCAACTTCATACTTGACGTGCATTCCATTCTCTTCGTACAGCATCCTTCCTTCCTTCCTTATCTACAGGGCTGTACGTGTACTACAGTCAAACCACGACGAGGACCAAATCTCCTCGTCTCTCTTCGTCCCTCTAACAAAATCATCACACCATCAGCCACAACTAAAATCGTTACCAGCGAAAATACCAAGTTTTTAGAAAAAAAATTTGTAATTTGTTTTGTGCATGATCTTACATAATATTTAGTTCTTATTTATGTTTTTATTTTATTTTCATTAAATCCAAATATAGATTCGCCTTCCTTGCCAACCCCACTACTGACGGTTATGGAAATGTTCTTTGACACACAAACGAAAATGCTTTTTGGCACATTAACTTATAAATCCGGTCTAAGTTAGTGGGTATTCAAAATTGATTCGATTTCCTTCAAAAATACTCCAATTTTATCCAGTGTTCAGGTTTTCAACAACTGCCGGCACTGTTGGCAATTAATGAATATTGGTATTCTAACCTATTTTAGCTTCGTTCATTCAAACAATATTTCCTTGTCAAGTTGAAATAAACTATAAAACTTCACGAAATATCTATTTTTGTAGTGGTAGCTTACATTAGCTTAGTTACACTTACTTCAGCCCCTAAAATTAGTATGGAGTGATAATTTTATAAGAGTCAGTGGCACTGAATAATCCCAGTAAACTCACAATCTTTGAAGCGTATATTTAGGCATGTGATGAGTCAGGAGTGTGCATAGGGCATATTGCAAGAAGTTTTTTGATGACAAATAAATAATGAAAAGAATTACACATACCAACTGGGTAACATCTTCAATAGACACAGGAGGAGGAAGTGTACAATTAACTAAGAACTACATCTGTCCAGTGCAAGTAAACAAGGGAAAGGAAAAGGAACACAAGTCAACCGCTGTGCTTGAAGCAGAAATTCACTGTGTAATCAAGATGGTCAGGTTACACTACTCATTCAATTCCAGCTCAGATATGACAGTCATTGTGGGTCAGATGTTTCGAGGCAGCAGAATTGCCAAATGGTTTCCATGTTGTATAACAAAATTAGTTTACCTAGAAAAGTGCAATGCTTTGTAGTGTCTTAATGAATGCCTACATAAAGTGGCACAAAGAATAGTTGAATGTTGTTGTGCGGTACTGGAATGAACGTGAAGGAAAGGTTGATTATATGGCACTCAAAGAGAGAAGCTTGTGGCCACTTGATCCTTAAAAGCTTACGCAGATCTAATCGGATGAATCTATGGTTAACTTGAAATTCCTCTTAATTTTCGAAGCAGACGGGCCAAGTAGACCCAGATGAAGAAAAATTGATCAATCTCAGAAGTTGGGGATTGTATGTTGTGCATGATATCTTTAAAAAAGAAGATAAAGAAACGAGTTGAAAGGTGGATGATGTAATGAGAGCTCCTTGGCAAAGGTCCCAGGATTCGCCAGCAAGGCGAGATAATTTCATTGAGGTTACCTAAACGATACCAATAAGCTCTCACAGAATGTGAAGGAGATGACTCTAGTAGCATTGTGCTTGTTTCTGAGTGCAATGGCTGGGCATGCAAGAGATGAAGCCCTGCCAAATAACCTCATTCAACACTGCAACAGGAGTATTTGCTGTACCTGAAAGATGAAAAGAAGAATAAAGACTGCTTATTAGAAAAGAAGAAAAATTCTCTACCATGAAATGGCAAAGAATAAAACAAAGCATTGAAGGGATGCAGAAAGTGGCAGACAAATGGCAGTTAGAGCAGAGGAAGACACAGGACTTTACCTTACTGTAAAAATCAAATGCCTATCGCAGAAGTGTCACCGACAAAAGGGAAAGAGCTGGCAACTCTAGCAAAACCACAGGAAAACCTGCAGCAGACTGTCAAAAGACGACACCAAAATTCAATGAGGAACATTTTTATTTGTATGCAACATTTGCTTTGTTTCGTATTGGCCACTTTGCAGGATGAAATAATTATGATACACCAGGTATATTCTGAGTTACTTCCAAAATTAACGTCAGTGGCCGCGGACATTTGTATGTTGTTCAGTTCTGTTACGGTCGCCGACAAGAGTAGCCGACAACAAGTGCCAGGACCACAAGCATGACCAGCTAAGGGTGCTGGTGCTAGTGAGCATTGGACCAGGGAGAAGGAAAGAGAGAGAAAGAGCAAGAGCTGTGACCAGAGGCATGACCAGCTAGGGGTGCTGGCGCTAGTGAGCATTTGACTATGTACGTTCTGGGCTTTTATAGGGGTCGGAGGAGGAAGTGATGTTTTCGATATCTAGCTGAAAGAAGGGTTCTGTATTTAATTCCTAACTAAAAAATATAGGGGGCGCTACACAGGTAAGAGAGGATTTCATAGATAAGTTAGGAACATATGGCACATATCATACCAGTTATACAATAACCAGAAATATCATTGGAAATGATCTCTAGAAAAGGTTGGGAACCGCGGTCAATAGAGAGGTGACCAGACAAATGTAGGTCCTAGCTGAGGAGAGTTACCCCGAACCTAATCCATTGTTATAATGTTGTTTACTCCTATGCTCCACAAGGAGTTTATAGGAATAAATAAACCCGATTCTTCATAATGAATAGAAGCCTCCTCGTATATTTTACCAGGTGACGATTTACAAACATTTGTGTAACTTGTGATATCACCGATGGGATTTATTACCAAGTTCGGTGACAAAGGACGTTTTTATTAACATTTTCACCATCTCACTTTTAATGAATAACATTTCACCAAACAGTATTACGTAACCGCCCCTTTTTGAAATTCACACATTGTCTTAATTTTCTCCTCTGCACTCTGCTGTGTCTAATAAAAGTTAAGAACCCTCTTATCCGAAATACCTGGGACCAGAAGTGTTTTGGATTTAGGATATTTCCTGGTAATGCAGTGGTTTTTAAACAGATTACCTGGGCGCACAATTGCGCCCTAAGGCAATCGTGGATAGAAGAAAATAATGATGTCACACCGTAACTGTTAAATATGCCATTCTCCCATCGAAAATTCACAAAATCTACACTTCAAGATGTGAACAGAAATGATGTCTGGTATTTTTTTAATTGATTGCATAACTTCTGGCAACTCATTGTTTCGTATTATTTTTTATTTAATCAATTTTATTTATGATATAAATATGTTGCAATGTTTCAATAGAAGGAAATATTGTGGTCCTCAAGTCTCGCACCTCAAATGTTTCTGTCTAATCCATTCCATCTTTCCAATTGGCCAGCTTAAGGAGTCAAATAGAATTCTTAGTAGAGTTTTCTTGAGAGCTATACACGACCCTCTCTATTTTGGCCCAGATTTGGATACATTTTTCGTGTTATACAAGAAGAAATATGATATCTAACATATGATTTTTATATCCCTTTTTGGTACTTGAACTTTCAAAACGTAGTTTTCTCTTCCATGTGATGTGCGCTCATGATTTTTCGCTGACATGATAAAATAAATTTGGGAGGCGACAACCCTGTGATGTAAGGTAACTAACTTTGGGTTTCCTTCATGTAGGTTACCTCCCTTTTCATTTGATCGTTCCAAGACGACTTTTTTTACAGAAAAATCAAGTTGTAGAATATTTTGAAAAGCTGTTTGATTTAATCTTTAAAGTTTTTTGAATTTTTTTGTGCTCAGACGACAATGGAAAATGTCATTGAATTGAATTTAAAAATAGAAGGTGACAGTAGTGAAATGGATTAATACAAAATTGATAAGATTATAAAGTCCAAATGAATAGGTCTGACGAGGATGAAAATTCGTTTTGATTGGGTCTTGTTCTGTGTTTCACCATTTGTGATGAAAATATAGTCTCACGTTTCTAAAGTCTTATGCAAAGATAATCAATCGTTTACTATTGTCAAAATGTCTTAAATGCCTTGGAAATTGGGTCCTTGAATTACACTGAAGTGAAATCAAACGTGGAATTTTCCAATTGTGACTGGCTTTTGAAAGTTTCAGTTTTCGGAGTTTTGGGTAAGGGTTACCTGCACCTACTTTTCAACGATGCCCTTCAGTCTCTTAGAATTCTCAGTTGTTTTATTAGCGTTGGGCGTTTGTGACATGTCCATTATTTTTTTATTGTAAGCACCATATCTGTTAGTTTTTTTCTGTACTATCTGTAAGATAGCAGAGAATATGTTTACTAATTTTTTAGCTCCCGTTCTGGGTAAAGAAGGGGGCAAAAACACCCACCAAATAAGCTTCCCCCCATAATCGAAAAACATGTTATCATTTTTTACTGAAAATTTGCCATTGACTATATCGATGTGATTAGAATTACATAAAACCATCGCTTACCATGAAACTTCTCATTTAGAATTTTGGGGCCAAAAAAGCTACAAGAACGCCCCAAAATGAGCTATTTTGTTCATAATCAAAAATTCTGTCATCATTTTTTGCTGAAAATTAGCCAGTAAGCGCAATGTATGATCAGAAAAGTCATAACGCCATTGGTTACTGTGGGAAACTTCTCAAAAACGTCCCAAAATGAGCTCCTTTAGTTCATAACGGAAAAATTGTCATTATTCTAAGATGAAAATTTGTTAGTAAGAGTGATCTAAGATTAGAAATGACCCTCTTGGTTACGACAGGATGTCTTACATTCGGACCTACAAGAGGAGAAAGGCATAAAATGAGCTTCTTTTGCACATAACACAAAATACATCATTGTTTATGGTTGAACAACAGAGGGGAGGTAATTATTAATCCATCTTAAAATTTATCAACTTCTTTCGTTGTCAACAGTCCACCATTCGATTGAATTTCTTAAAATTCAATGAGGAGTTTTGGAGATACGGACAGACATAAAATGCTGGCGATATTATATGGTGTGGACATATGACTACGTCGGAGAGGAGGCAATTAGGCATGGATCCGCCAAAAATTTTTATCACTTCGTCAGTAGTTTCAACGAAGTTTATTGAGAATTTGGGAGATATTATGTGGACTGGCCCGAGCGTATACATAAATAAAAAAAAAACGGAAAAACATCTCTCAATCAAAATGTTCTCAATGGATTTCAATGAAATGTTGTGCAAGAGTGGACTACTTCATGCAAAATTACCCCATCTCTGTTGATTTTTGGCATTATTTCGTGTGGACATATGTAAGTATCCTATCACTTCAAAGGGAAAAAAGTTTACCTTCACTTTTGTCGCCTTAAGGGGAACATTTTCCTTCACTTTTCACCCCTTGAAAAGCTTTGAAGCAAAAGCCGAGGATGACTTAACTGCTGGGAAAAAATCATAAAAAGAAATGATCTTTCAAGGCAAATTTTCTGCAAACAGATGCTACCGAAATAGAGCATTCTGACAATGTACACCATGCTTATAAGGAAAAGAATACCCTACCATTCATACATTCGTAGTGACCCTATTTTATTTCTAGTTAAAATTAAGTACGAAAATAAATAGGAATAAGTATATAGGTTTAAATACGAAACCTTAAATCTAGCGACATATTCAATGACGTCATTTCATTTTGCTCTTAGCAATAAAAGTCCTAGACTCCCGTTTATCATCGCGCACTTGTCGCATAGCCCCGGTTTGCAAGGACCAGGAAAAGCCCCAGTTTCCCAGTTGGTATAGTTTATTGTAACTAATCACTGTTGCAAACCTTGCAAGCGATTTCACTGGTACAGTGATATTTCTCTCGTATGGTCGGTTACTGAATCTTGTGTGCATCTGTCTGTCTGTCTGTCTGTCTCTCTCTCTGTCTCTCTCTGTCTCTGTCTCTGTCTCTGTCTCTCTCTCTCTCTCTCTCTCTCTCTCTCTGTCTATCTGTCTTGCCCAATATGCCTGGGCGTTTGCATTAAGTCCAGGCTTTGCTGGAGGTAACTTTATTCACTCGATCTCCATCGTTAAGTGTTTTTGTGACACTATGGAAGCTAAGGGTTAATTAGAAAAATGACTCGATGAAGGGTTGGAAAAATCTGAAAATGGAAATAAGATAACTGTGAGGTTGAGTGTACTTAGAAAAAAAAGAACGTTTACCAAAACGGGTTTCCGAGAGAAACTAGGTGGATAAGAAACAGATAAAGATCTAAAACTGTAAAGCAGTTAATATTGAACCTTGGGTTGGGAAAATACTTTTGTACCAAGTGTCGGACGAACGAGGCCTTGACAGAATACAAATGTATGATTGACAGCCTTTATTTGAGAGGTTTGAAATCCCTGAGTTGAGAAAATATTTTCGCATTAAAATGTCGGGCAAGCAAAGCCCTGGACAGATCACAGATGTTTGATTATTGATTGCCTTTCTTGAAAAATATTTCTAGTTTCCGGGCAGATAAATTGATTGCGAGAGGACCTAGCCCCACCTATCGCCTACACATATTTCCAAAAGGCAAATTATCGATTGAGAAGAGAAGAAATCAACCATAAACCTCTCAGCCATCAGCCCCCACCACAAGGGTAGCCAGTAATCAAATTAGCCACCTTTTTTTTGAGTAGACGGAGAGTATGCAGAGAAGCCACTGCATAGAATCACATGTTCCTTGCCACCACGATATCCTGACCCCAGAAGATCATATCTTTGGTGAAGCTATACCAAGATATACTAAGTGACATCAAGTTGATTCCCCGAAGGACAGACTGAGAGTAGTTCTATAGTTTCCTCAGCCACATCTACGTATATTTTCGACATGAGAATTCTGTTGAAGCTATACCAATAGACATACCAAGAAATATCAAGCAGATAACCCAAAAGACAGACTGAGAGTAATTCCATAGTTTCCTCAGCCACATCTGCGTATATTTTGACCTATCAACCTCAGATAATACAGACATAAATATTGTTGCATATTCACACACAGTGTCGATTGTTCCTTTTCAGCTTGTGACGCCTCTGAGGATCTTTGTTCCAGCGCTGCAGAGTCTTTTAGTCGACAGTTGCTGCCCTTCAGATCTGGACACAACGTGGGTGAGCTAGGGGAGACTTGAGGCAGAGATACAGTGACCAGTAAACTGCAGCTTGACCAGTGTTGCAGTTCATTGACCGGTGAGGGCTGCAGAGATTGGCAAGGGTTGCTTGTTCAAATTTTTACATAACAGACACGAATAAATACTATTCGACTGAGCCTTTAATTAACTTCAATCTATCTTTCTATTCTACTTAGCCATTAGATTCATTCTGAGACCATCTCTCCTTCATAACTCCATTTCTTCTTATCTGGCCAAGCTATAAAAATGATCGACCTAATACGTTTTCCTTTTCAGCTAAGATTGTACTGTTTATAAATGTTTTATTTATTGTCTATTAAATATACGTCCTATTTGTTGGTCTAAAACATCTGCATCTGTTTTCATTTCCTTGTTTATGATCTCTTTTAATCTTATGTGTTCATTCATTCAAAAATGGCACGAAGAACTCTTGCTAATAAAGGCAACATGGCTACTGGATGTTTACATCCGGATCAAACATGGCTGACTATAGATTTCCTCAAACTGCTCTTCATGGTGTCATACATTTGGCGGCAAACTTCACAACGTGGCAATAGTGCATAGACTATAACTATCGTTACCCCTATTATTATCAATCCCTACAATATAGGACTCTAATACCTAAAGTTGTCTCATCTATATCTGGTAATCTTGGCCAGGGACTAAAACACTGAATATCAATAATCCCGTCATTTATGACAATATACCAATATAAATTTCTTATTTATGGATTTTGTTTTAACAACTACATACAGCTCAAAAAAAAGATTCTTTTCAAATCAATTTAATTTAATACCAATTTTAAAACAAAACCATTAAAAAATAACAAAATACTTACATTTAACGAGTGCAAAAGTTAACTGATTCCGATTATTTGGATTTGTTTTAAAACAATGTAAAAGAGCAATACAATTTGATTTTAAAAAAGAAATAAATCAATTTATATCAATTAACACTTCATTTTTTATAATGGTTTTATGTGGAAAATTATTACTAAAATGCACATAGAGAAACAACTGTTGAAATCCATTTCCTTCTAGCCAAACGAAACTACTAAATTAAATACGAAACTAACTGTTAGTCAGTAACATAGATCTAAATACGAAAATACAATAGCTGATTCACGTCTACTGATGTCACTTCCTTTTACCCACTTCCGATAAAAAAGACCACTTCTGTCTCTCTGCTAGTCTCGCTGCTATAATAGTCCGGTAGGGTAATACCTTTGTAGCACCCCCATATACTTTTAGTTAGGAATTGAATACGAAACCCGTCTTTTAGCTAGTATCAAAAAGGCACTTCCTCCAACGACCCCTATAAAAGCCAAGGACGCACTTGGTCCAAAGCTTATTGATGCTAACACTCCTAGCTAGTTATGCTTGTGGCCCCAGCACTTGTTTCCGGTTTTTCTTTCTCTCTCTTTTCTTAAGGTCGTTATCATTTCGCCGACCTCCCGGCCGACCCGATCTAGCCATTTTTCTACCGTGACTCACCTCTGTAACTAATTTTGTTCCTTTCACTTCACCGATGTCGAGGCATTACACATACGCATAGCTACGCATTACGCCATCGTGTCTTCACCACGTGATCCAAATACGTACACACCTCTCTCATGAATGAAATGCCAATGCAAGTCACGATAATCTTTCCTAATTTTCTTTACTTCGGGAAACACGCATGGATAAAACTCCATGTTTGCTGTCTTTTATGGTCTGTCCATCGAGAGTCCGTCAGCGTCAGAGAAGAGCCCCCAAGTTAAAGCACACAACTTGGCAATTTGGCCTGCACACTGAACCTGGTTTCTACATATCCCTTTGTATGATCCAGGCCATAAGGATCCACATGCTGTCCAGAAAACTCCTATTCGACTCCGATGCCAGTACTATCAACGACAAGAAATCTCCCACTTTTTGCTGTCTCTTCTCTTCTCGTCTCTTCATGCGATCGATCAGATTAATGTTATTCTTATATGAACTTAATTTTTCACTTATGTCCTTGTATTAAATGTACGTCTTATTCGTCTATCCAAATTTTTGTATGGGTTCCTTTTACTTTGCTTCAACTCCGCGTCTCAGTTCATATTTGGCATGCATTCTCTTCATACATCCACTTTTCTCCTTCTATGTCTCCAGTGATGCTGCCGCCGACTTCAAACCACGAGGAAACAAACTCTCTCTCTCTCTAACATTCTTCGTGCCACTTGTTCCTCAATCAGAACTACTAGAACCATCAGGATATACAAAACTTTTTATACAGTGATTTACGTCTTCTAGTCATAATTTATTCGCTAGACGACTTCATTCGTGCCCCCCCCCCCTGGTATTTTGCCATGATTCTCACGTCCTAATACCAGCATTGTGATTCATAATTCACAACAGACAGTATTAAAACGAGCTCCTTCCGCCTCTATCGTCTGGTTAAATGCACATGACTCTTTCTTTATCTCAGTTATCTCTATTAAATGCAAGCCATGAACTATTATTTTGTGGCTACCCTTTCAAAGATAATCAAGTTTTTCGTTCAAGTGAAGTTTGCTTAAACACAGGCACTGATTCCCCTTTGTGTAATAACAACTTCTATCTATATTACTGATTTAAAGATTGAAAAATCGTTACAAATTTTCCTCTGTGAAAGCAATCATCTAAGCATCGTCTTAATCTGTTCAAAATCATGTCACATTAAAAAAAAGAAGCAAAACGTAATTAACTATCTAAATATGTACCTAAGGTCATAACCAACTTAAAAAAAAATTGAAATAATGAGAAATTTCCAATATTCGGACTCTCAAATTAGACTTTAAATCTTTAAATCATTTTCAATAATTATACTTTACACTTGAAATTCAGAGCACATGCTTCTTTAAATTGACTTGAAATTCTAGACTACATTTTGATTTACAATTTCAAGATACGCATTTTTTCTCCGAATTCAAATCCAAGATTATACATTTTAATATATATTCCAATATACATATTTTCTAATAAAATCCAAATTGTAGGAGGCAAAGAACAGAAGATACACTTGATCTGATTACACTTTTTGAATTTCACAGAAAAGGTTATCCTTAGTCACGAAGTTCCAAAGCTGTACATTCCATATGAAAGTTTAGGGCTGCTAATTATATAAGCCCCCTAAAATATAAATTACCAGAATTGATCTAAGGAGATAAATCCTGGTAAGTAGCGTGTTCACTGCTTTAGCATAAAAACAAGGTTAGTACATAGTTAGCTAGATTGTTAACAAAATGCAGAAATAAGAACAAACAAAGAGGTTAACAACAGTGTCAGATTTAATTCATAAGTGAATTAAGATAAATGATAACTGGAGTTTCAGCCGACACGGATATGTGGAGGGATCTACCAGGATAAAGATGGAGGGATAGGAAGGATGAAGGGAAAGGAATATCACTAAGTAAATGCGAGATAGAGTCTATAGAATGTCAGTCAGTTTGGTCATCCTAGTTGTAACCACTGTAAAGTTATCTTGAGAAGTCTGACTTAACTACGATGAGAGTGCTTAACTTAAATAGTATGTGTTCTTGGGATGAATATGTGATAATGCGTATGTAAAGATAAAGTGTGTATAAAACTATACTAACTATCCTAACTAGAGAGAGAGAGAGAGAAGACAACGGATGATTCGAATGACTCCCTTTAGCTTTTAATGAAGCGATTGAGTGTGATAATAGCGTAGCCAAGCTTGTTTTTTGTTTTCTTTCCTTTTCAAGGGGTTCCAATGAATTTCAGGGCTGTTCATATGCTTTTGCAAGGGGTAAAAATCGACCAAAATAGGCCTAACTGCATTATCAACTTTGAAAACAGTTTCTGCAAAGGGTTTTAATGCTATAGCATTGCTGTACATAGACTTTCACGAAGTGTCAAAAACAAGTTGAAACAGAAGTAAGAACAGGCGTTCAGTTTCGTGGGAATAGCTTTGCTCTACGTAGGCGTTTGAGAGGTATTAAAACCAAGCCAACCCAGCTGTAAAACTGAAGAAACCTAATTTTGATTGTTTTGGTTGACGGATTCATTTGAGAGATTAAAAAATGGATTTGCTTAAAATGGACATCGATTGATTTTCTCAGACCTTGCTACGATTTCCTTAACATCCAAGCGTCTATTTGTGTTTCCCATAAGTTACGCAAGGGGTTATTTTATGCTTTAACAAAGTGAAAAGAGCAGAGAGAAGCAGAGAACTTCACATGGTGGTTCCTGAAGAACCAGGACATATAATGAGAGAGACAGTCAGACGGACAAATTATAGGCGATTTTAACATGTACACAAGAATCTCAATGGTAACAAATTAAGACTGAAACAATAGTCTCTCCAATAATAACATTTTAAAACTAAAAACAACTATGAGCCAATTGATTACCCTCAATTGACCAGTTTAATAATGAAAAATATACGTGAATTCTATTCTCATGTCTCAATTCTCATGTACTCGGAAGGTAGCAATAAACCATTTCTGTTATTGCTGCTTAAAAAAGCAAATTTACAAGTCTGCACATATACACAAATGAAAAAGAACGAAATTGTCTGAATAACGAAGTTCATTTCACCTTTTGTGTGGTACAACTCCAGATGGATTTAGTCTATCAAAGTGGAAAAATACATATTCTGTTAAAAATGCTACTTATGTTTTAAAGTTGTTCTGGTGAGTTAGGCAATAACTTTAGCAAGACCTAGAGGGGAAGTCGGATAGTAGAAAAGAGGCGGAAATAGGAATACTACGGCAATCCTGATTAATTTTTCAAGTTACTTTTTGTTCATTCTGTATTCAACATATATATGGAGTTGGTGACAGATTACAATAGAGACACTTGTAATCTTGGTTTAAGAGAGGGGGGGACTTCTTTCAATGCTTATGTTTGCATATAACAACTTTCCGGTTTCATAGGGATTAACACTGAGAATATTCACGGGCTCGATTTCAACTAAAGGGATACTATTGATAATTCGTAATGATTTCAACATGAAAAAAATCACCACACATCGGATGCTTTCAAGTAGTTTTCCTTGTGATTGATGACATCAGATATTTAGGTAGAAGAAATATCTGTATAAAATTGTTGATTAACTGAACTCATCTTGTCAATCTTTACAATAACGTTCGGACGAGAACATTCATTTTTATTTATTTTTTTTTAATGGCTAAAATATGGTAGATCAGTAGTATAGATAAACATACAAAATAAATATTTCTACATAAATATAAACAGTACCTTTAGATCGAGAATAATGTTTGAAAGTTAATATGAATAGTATGCTGTATGCTTTTTTAAAATTAAGTATGTGTGTGTTGAAGTCTAACAAGTGGAGGAGACTAGTGGTAATGATAATGATTATAGAGTAGAAGCGATTGTAGTAGTCGCTATAGAGGATTCCTACTCGTGAGTGAGTTACCAGCCACACGTGTGACGTCATGAGAAAAGTTTGAATATGGATACAGAGATTAAGCAGATAGCTCATAATTGAAATGAAAACAAATGCAAATGTTTAGACAAATAATAAAGAAGTACATGTAATGCTTCGGCGATGAGATATTTATAAATGATACAATCATCGCTGAAAAGGAAAGATATGCAAACATTATGACGATTGCATTGGGCCAGGTCTATTTAGATTAGATAACTACGTTGCTACTTCAAGGGAGGAGAATAGTTATTCATCTGATGTATGAGAGAGAATTCTTTTATTCAGGGAAGGGGGGAACTGTGTTTTATCTAGTCGCTGTTGTGGCTACGATGTAGAGGTAGTGAAACGGTTTAAATTTATAAGTGCTGGTTATTTTGCAGACCTAAGAGTAATGATGAAACAGGATTGCCAGTGTTATGCCAACGGCCGAGTTGTGAAGTGATAATGTCGCACTATATGATTGCTGATATGACAATTTATGATCAGTGAAAGCAAACTTGGTCTCGACGCTGAGAAATGCACAACAGAAAGACTATCAAAATCACAGGAAATACATGGAGGTTTTAACACATAGGCGTGCTTCCCGAAGCAAGGAGAATTGCGGTATAGAAGATGAAAGAAGGTAACCGACTGAGAGCTTTTATAGATACGAGCTAAAGGAAGTGACGTATTGTATATATGGTTAGACAAACAGTTTCGTACTAATACTTAATTATTTTCATATCTAATTTTAACTGGAAATAAAATAGGGTCACAACAACATTTTGGGTGCATTTACAGGTTTCTGGGAATGAAATCTACCCAATTTCTGCCGTATAAATCATTGATAAATCTAGCCACTTTTAGCTTCCAAAACTGTCAAAATAGGTTTCTTCAGTTTTTAAGCTGGTCTAAATGGCTGGCTCTGTACATAGATGGTGCTAGATGGGTGAAAATTTTAAATATTCAATCCTTATTATGTCTGGAAAAAACGTTTTCGTTCTAACAAGACTCCTCCTTACTGGGCTAACCAATTTACAATGAGAGTTAATCCTAAATTGATCACCAGTTTGTGGCTGCTTGTTTTTTGACCATTCACATGTTTAAGTGATTAGAAAAACTTGAGAGAAGTAACTTATTCATTGATAACCGCTTATTCCAATTTTTTATTGATCACCCCAATCATAGCATGCTGCTAAGAGACACTTGCAATAAGATACCACTGAATGTCTAAGCAAACGTATTTATTTTTTTTTCTTAAGTATAGACCTTTCATTATTTTATCAGTTTAAGTGAACTGATTATTTTCTCAAACAATATGAATCAGAAAAAAAATATATTTCCATTTGTGCTCTTGAGAGTGAGGAGCCATGACCTGCTAGTTAGTAAAAAGTGGAATTTTTTGATGAACCAGCAGCTGTTCTCCAGACTTGCAAGAATCTTGCTGGGAACTGTTACTGTTACCGGTTGGTAGTTGTAGAGCTTACTTTAGTCCTAGAATGTAGGTTAATTTGGCTCCACCGAATTCAGATATTTTTGCAGGCTAAATCAGATTTTTGGTGTATAAAAATACTTGAAGTCAGCCCAAAAAATCAAAGTAACTATCAAATTTAGGAGATATTACATTGTAAATTGAACATCTGGTGTCACAAGACAGACAAAATAGGGGTGCAATTTTACGTTATATATACATTGTAAATTGGTCATCAATTTAGCGCTTATTCATTCGCTTTACGTTTTTCTAAAAAAAATGGCAAGTTTCAAGGAGGACCAGTTAAACCAAATCAAACAACATAGAACACTACATTTCTAAAAAAATTTTGTACTTGGAATTGATGAATTGAATTTTTAACAAAACTTTTGTTTTGAGAATATCAGTCAGAAACTTAAATCTATTTTAGCAAATCCACAAATCTGGTTAGTTCAATATAAGTAAATGTATAGTTTGAACTAATAATTTTTTCTTGAGTTTTGCGTATAGTTATCTTATTTCAAAATTAGGCTTTAAAATGGTATATAACATTTTGGCTTAAAGTGGAAGAGATTTGGCCAATTTTAGCCATTTTTTGAAGCAGTTCCGACCAAAAAAAATAAAATTTGGATTGAATTTGAAAACATGGCTTTGAAGACTAAAATTGCTCTATTTAAGCCTGTTTTGAATCGTTTTGGGGCCTTTTTTGCAAAAACCTATGTGCAACTATGAAACTCAGTTTTCAGAGCCGCTTTCACTGCCAAAAATTCTCTAGTTTTGACACGTTGCAAAAGCATATATAAAGCAATGCCCTGAAAAAACGTCTTTGAAACTTGGTAAGTGTAAAAAAATAAGCAAGAATACCTGAATAGAGCATGTCAAGCTTTGAAAGCTATGTTTTCAAGGGGTTTTGATAAGTTCTACAGCTATTGAATTTTATTTTATACCCAAATCAAAACATATATATTTAACATTTTATAGCTATAGGTATTGCTGTACATTGCTTTGAAAAGTGTTAAAAACAAGCCTAAATAGAGCATTTTTAGCTTTGAAAGCAGTGTTTCCACAAGATTTTGATAAATTTTAGGACTATAGCATTGCTAAATAATGGATTTTGCAAAGTATCAAAACCAAGCCTAAAGCAATGTTTTTCAAAGTTTTTGTAAGTTTCAGGGTGACACTTGCAAAGTTTCAAATCAAGCCAGATTAGGCATAGACAGAGTAATTTAGCTTTGAAATAAATAGTTTTTGCATGTTTCAAGAGCTATATATTGGATTTTATAGTGTCAAGACCAAAATGAATAGGCCTAAACAGAACTTTTTCAGCATAGCATAGCTGTACAAAAGATTATGAGTTGTGTAAAAATAATTTTTGCAAAGTATCAAAACCAAAGTAAATAGGACTGAGGAGAGCAATTCTAGGATTGGAAGCAAATTTTTCAAGAATTTGGTCATTTTCAGGTCTATATCATTGCTATATAGTGGGATTTTGTTATGTGAAAATAATAAACAAAATACATTTAGACAGAGAAATTTTAGCTTAAGAAGTTTCATGACTGTAGAATTGCAGGGTAATGGAATATGCATTTTTAGCCCTGAATGCAACATTATAGTGAGGTTTTTGACATGTCTCTGGGAGACAATTTTGCAAAGTTTTGAAAGCAAATAAAAACAATTTGAAAAACAATGGGCTAAGCATTTCTTGATGATGGATTCAGCGAAGTCTTGAAAGTGAATTAAATAGAAATTTTTAGCTCTGAAACTGACGTTTCTCGGAGCTGGTTGTGAGTTTCAGAACGTTTAGTTGTATATTAGGTTTGAAAAGTACCAAAAACAAGCCAAAGAGGCAAGGAGAGAGATTTAATAGCTTTGAAAGAAATGGTTTTCATAGATTTATGTGATTTTCATAGCTGTGGATTTGCGATATAATGGATTTTGCAATGATGTTTTAAAAGGTGGTGTTGATTTTCAAGATTAAAGTACTGCTGTATAATGGATTTAGCTAAGTATAAAAACCATGCATAAAATGGTATTTTTTCCTCCGAAATTTATGTTTTCGAAAGTGTTTTTAGTTTTCAGTAATGTATAAGTAATGTATAATGTATTTGTCAAAGTCTTAAAACAAAGTATGAAATGCATAAAATAGAATTATCAGCAGAAGAAAAAATTCTGAGACGGTTATTTTAAATTTCAAGGCTATAGAATTGTTGGATATTGGACCAATATCAATTCTATAATTCATGAACAGCATATTCAATGTTTACAAAAGTAATTTCGATTTTGAAGACTGTAAAGGATTTTGATTAGTCTTTTTTTACCTTGGAAACAATATTTTGAAAGGTATTTTGAGATTTATATTCCTAAAATGCATACATTTATGCATTTACAGCTGTAACGCCAATGTTTTCAAATTTTTCAGATTTCCAAAGTAATACAGTTACCATATAATGGATTTTGCAAAATATCAAAACAGAATCTGTGTTTTCAAGAGTGTCTATAGTTCAACAGTCTATAGAATGAAATTAAAATTGAATTTAAAAAGACTCAATAGAGAACCTAAAATGCATAAAATTAAATTTTCTAGCTTGCAAACAATTTTTTAAATGCTGATTTTAAATTACTAGAATATAGCCTTGGTGTAAGATAGATTTTGCAAAATATCAAAACCAATCTTGAAATTAATAGACAGCGTGCTTTCCACTATAAAATCAATGTTTCCAAGAATTTTTTAGATATAGCTTAAATAATGGATTATTGCTGAAATAGCATTTTTGCATCTGAAACTTATGTTTTATAGCGTGTTTTTAGGTTTCATGTCTGTAGAATAAATATTAAAATGGAATTTACAAAGACTCAATAATAATAATGTACAATTGGTTTTGCAATATAAGTATGATCAAATTTGCAGGCTTTTCAGTAAGTAGTAAAATGCATCAAATTGCATTTTCAACTCTGAAAGCCGTTTTAGAGAAGTGTATAATTACTATACTATAATATTAGTGTAATATGACAAAAGCAAAACTAACATTTTTGCACACAGCACTATCTACTATAAAACCCTTGTTTTCAAGTTTTTTTCATACTGTGGGATACTTCTGCTTTGCTATATATTGAATCCAACTAGGAAATGCATAGGATTTTGTTATCACCTATAAAACTATTGTTTTCAAGTATGTTTCCATTATTTGCTGCTTCAGTATATAAGTATGATCAAATATGCAGGCTTTTCAGTAAGTAGTAAAATGCATTGAATAGCATTTTCAACTGGAAACCATGTTGGAGTAGTTTATTACAAATTACTATACTATAACATCAGTGTAATATGACAAAAATGAAACTAACATTTTTCCACACAGCTTTTTTCACCATATAAAACCATTGTTTGCAAGCTTTTTCCATACTGTAGAAGACTTTTGCCTTGCTGTATAATTGATTTTCCAATGTAATCAATTGAACAAGAAAATGCATAAATCTTATTTTGACCTATGAAACTATTGTTTTCAAGTGTGTTTCCATTATTTACTGTATTAGTATATAAGTATGATCAAATTTGCAGGCTTTTGAGTAAAATGCATTGAATAGCATTTTTAACTTTGGAAACCGTTTTGTAGAAGTAGATAAAAAATTACTATACTATAACATTAGTGTAATATGACAGTAGCAAAACTAACATTTGTGCACACAGCACTTTTTACAAAAAAACCTTTGTTTTTTAACTTTCGAAACCGATTTGGAGAAGTTTATTACAAATTACTATACTATAATATCAGTGTAAAATGACAAAAGCAAAACTAACATTTTTGCACACAGCACTTCTTACTCTAAAACCTTTGTTTCCAATCTTTTTTCATACCATGGAATACTTTAGCCTTGCTGTATGATTGATTTTGCAATGTATTGAATCCAACAAGTAAATGCATAGGATTTCGTTTTCACCTATAAAACTATTGTTTTCAAGTGTGTTTCCATTATTCACTGCTATAGTATATAAGTATGATCAAATTTGCAGGCTTTTGAATAAATATCAAAATGCATCAAATAGTTTTCTCAACTTAAGAAACCTTTTTTCTCAGAAAGTTTATTACAAAATACAATATTACAGCATGGAAGCGAAACTCACATTTTTGCACACAACACTTTTTACTATGAGAGCCTTGTTTTCCTGCTTTTTTCCGATATTTGAACACTTCAGCCTTGCTGTATAATTGATTTTGCAATGCATTGAATCCAAATAGAAAATGCATAGTATTGCATTTTCACCCATGGGACCATAGTTTTCAATTGTGTTTTCACCATCTACTGCTATAGTATAAGTGAATGATTGTGTTTTCAAATAAACGGTGAAATTCATTGAATGCATTTTCTATCTTGTAACCCGTTTTGGGGAAGCTATTTTAACATTACAATACTTAGTGTAATACATTAAAATCTGAGCTCCACATTCTATACACGACACTTTTTACTGTAAAACCCTTGTTTCAAGGCATTTTTTTTACTGTGCAAGTATACATTGGTTTTCTAATGTATTAAAACCAAATACAAAAAGCATACAATTGTAATTTCACCTTTGGAACTATTATCCACTGCTATCGTATATAAGTATAATCAAATTTGCAGACTTTTGAACAAATAGTAAAATGCATTAAATAGTATTCTCGACTTTGGAAACTGTTTTTCAGAAATTTATCATAAATTACAATACTATAGCCTTAGTGTAATATATCAAAAACAAAGTTCAAATTTATACACACAATACTTTTTACTATGAAACCCTTCTTTTCAAGCTTTTTTCCTACTCTTGCTGTATGATTGGTTTTGCAATATATTGAATTCAACTAGAAATGCAAAGGATTTCATTTTCACCCATGAAACCATAGTTTTCAAGTGTTTCTCCATTATTTACTGTTATAGCATAGGTGTATAATTGAGTTTGCAGGCTTTGAAATAAACGGTGAAATTCATTGTATGCATTTTCCACCTCGGAGACCGTTTTGGAAAAGCCATTCTCACATTATAATACTATAACCTTAGTGTAATATATTAAAAGCAAAGCTAAAATTTCTACACAAAACACTCTACTATGAAATCCTTGTTTTCCAGCTTTTTTTCTATTGTGGGAGATTTTAGTCTTGCTGTATAATTGGTTTTGCAATGTATTAAATCCAACTAGAAAATTGATAGGATTGCATTTTCATCTTTGAAACTATTGTTTTCATGTTTTTCCATTATTTACTATATTTACTATTTAGTATAATAATAATGATAATTTGCAGTCTTTTGAATAAATAATGAAATGCATTAGAAAGCATTCAAACCTTGGAAACTGTTTATGAAAAGCTGTTCTTAAATTACAATAATTATAATTAGTTAGTGTAATATATCAAAATTGAAGCTCTAATTTTTACACACAATACTTTTTACTTGTTTTCAAGCTTTTTCTTCATTTGGAATTGCAGTAGAATTGTTTTTTGAAATGTAAATTTAGTAGAAACTGCATGAAATTGCATTTACCTCTATGAAACTTGTTTTCAAGTGTGTTTCCACCTTCTACATCTATAGTATGTACGTAAGATTGAATTTGCAGACTTTTACATGAATTGTAGAATGTATTAAATGGTATTTTAAACCTAGGGAACTCTTTTTTTTAAAAATCATTACAAATTTCAAAACTAAAAACTGTGTAATATATTAAATGGAAACCATTTTCAGAAAGCTGTTCATATTACCATAAGGATATATCCTTAGTGCAGTATTTGAAGAGCACAACACACAACACTTTTTAGCATAAAAGCCTCGTTTTCAAGTTTTTCCCTACTTTGAGAACCATTTTTAGAAAGCTCGCTTAATAATTGTCTTTTCAACTTATTGAATCCAGATAGAAAATGCTTAGAATTGCTTTTACACCTATGAAACTATTGTTTTCAAGTGTGTTTCCTCCTTCTACTGCTATAGTATATATGTGTAATTGGATTTGCTGGCTTTTGAATAAGTAGTAATGTAATATGTAATATATCAAAAGAAATGCTCAAACTCCTATAAAACCCTTGTTGTCAAGTTTTCTCTCTCGTTTGCTGTACATTTTTTGGCAATGTATCAAATCCACGAAGATAATGCATTGAATTTTATTTACTGCTATGAAACTACTGTTTTCGAGTGTGTTTCCCCCCTACTGCTATAGCATATATGTAAATTTGAATTTTCACACTTTTAAATGAATAGTAAAATGCATTAAATAGCATTTTCTACCTTGGAAATCGTTTTGAAAGAGCTGTTTTCAAATCACAAAATATAACTTAAGTGTAATATATCAAAAGCAAAAAACAGTCATACACAACACTTCTTGCTATAAAACCCTTGTTTTCAAGCTTTTCTCCTACTTTTGGAAACTATAGGCTTGCTATATAATTGATTTTGCAATGTATTCAATGCAAGTAGAAAGTGCATAAAATTGCATATACAGCTCTGAAACTATTGTTTTCAAGTGTTTCCACCTCCCACTACTATAGCTTTTCCTACCTTGGAAGATGATAGCCATGCTGTATAATTGATTTTACAATGTATTAAATCCAAGTAGAACATGCATAGAATTGCATATATAGCTTTGAGATATTGTTTTCAAGTGTATTTTCACCTTTTAATGTATAATTGAATTTGCAGACTTTTAGATAAATAGTATCATGCATTATTTAGCATTTTTTACCTTGGAAAATATTTTTGAAATGATCTTTTGATATTACAATACTATATCCTTAGTGTGATATACCCAACACTTTTTGCAATCAAGACCCTCATTTTCAAGCTTTTTTCCTACTTCGGAAGATTATAGCCTTTCTGTATAATTTTTTTAGCAATGTAGTAGAAAATGCATAGAATTGCATTTATAGCTATGAAACTATTCTTTCAAGAGTGTTTCCACCTTCTATTGCTATAGTATATATGTATAATCTAATTTGCAGACTTTCAAAAAATATTAAATGCATTAAATAAGATTTTCTACCTTGTAAAACCATTTGTAGAAAGCTGTTTTCAAATTACTAGAGTAATATATCAAAATTATGCACACAACCCTAGTTTTCAAGCCTTTTCCCACTATAGCCTTACTGTATAATTGATATTGCAATGTATTTCATCTAAGTTGAAAATGTGTAGAATTGCCTATACAGCCCTGAAACTTGTTAAACAAGTGTGTTTCCTCCACTACTGTTATAGTATATGTGTGTAATTGAATTTGTAACCTTCGAAATAAAAAGTAGAATGCATTATATAGCATTTTCCTCCTTGGAAATCATTTTTCCAGCTGTTTTCATATTACAATACAATATTTCAAGCTTTTTTTCTACTTTGGAAGACTATAGCCTCGCTGTATAAGTGACTGAGCAACATATAAGAAATGCATAGAATTGCATTTACAGTTATGAAACTATTGTTTTCAAGTGTGTTTTCTACTGCTATAGTATATAATGTATAATTGAATTTGCTGGCTTTTATGTAAATATCATAATGCATTAAATAGCATTTTCTACCTTGGAAACCATTTGCAGAAAGCTGTTTTCAAAACACAATACCATAACCTTAGAGTAAATCAAAAGCAATGCTAAATCTTTATCACACAAGACTTTTTGCTTGAGTACCCTTTTTCCTACTTCAAAAACTATACACTTGCTGTATTTTCTACCTTGGAGACCATTTTTAAAAAGTTGTTATCATATTACAATATTATAGCCTTAGAGTAATATATCAAGAGCAACGCTCAACAATTTTTGCTACAAACCCCTTGTTTTAGAACTTTTTTCCTAATTCAGGAGACTATAGCCCTGCTGTATAAATGATTTAGCAATGTATTATCCCAAGTAGCAAATGCATAGAATTGCATTCATAGCTCTGAAACTAATGTTTTCATGTGTGTTTCCACGTTACTTTTACACACAAACAGTTGCTTTTGATGTATTACTAAGCCTTTTAAAAATTGTTCCCAAGGTAGAAAATGCTATTTAATGCATTCCAATATATTTTAAAAGCCAGCAAATTCAATTATACATATATACTGTAAGAGTAGAAGGTAGAAAACCACTTGAAAACAATAGTTCCAGAGTTGTAAATGCAATTCTATGCATTTTTTACTTAGATTTATTACATTGCAAAATCAATTAAACAGAAGAAAGCTTTGAAACAAGGGTACTCTAACATATATTTATTGTAGCAGTCGGAGGAAACACACTTGAAAACAATAGTTTCATAGCTGTAAATGCAATTCTATGCTTTTTCAACTTTAATACATCCCAAAATCAATTATACAGCAAGTAAAAAAAAAGTATAAAAGTATAAAAGTAGTAAAAAAGAATGAGAACAAAAGTTCTATGAGAAAAGTGTTATGTGTAAAAGTTTGAGCAGTGCTCTTGATATATCACTCCAAGGCTTTCTAAAAATGATGTTCCAAGGATGAAAATGTTATTTAATACATTATAATAGTTCCTTAAAAAGCCTGCAAATTCAATTATACATGTATACTATAGCAGTGGAAGAGACAAACACACTTGAAAACAATAGTTTGATAGATGTAAATGCATTTCTTTTGATATATTACTTTGACTATAGTATTGTAATTTGAAAACAGCTTTCTAAATATAGTATCCAATGTGGAAAATCCTATTTAATGCATTATAATACTATTTAGAAGCCTGCAAATTCAATTATACATTCATACTATAGCAGTAGTAAAAGGAAACACACTTGAAAACAATAGTTTCATAGATGTGAATGCATTATTAACTTGGACTTAATAAGACTATAGTTTTGGTGTATAATTGATTTTGCAACATATTAAATCAACGTTGAAAATGCATAGAATTGCATTTATAGCATTGAAAATAATTGTGTTCAAGTGTGTTTCCACGTTCTACTGCTGTAGTAAATACATATATGTATGAATTTACAGGCTTTAAATAAATAGTTAAATTAATTGAATAATATTTTCCAACTTAAAAACCATTTTTAATAATGTGTTTCCATATTACATTACCATATCATTAATATAATATATCAAAATCAATGCTCATGCTTTTAGAAACAAATATTTTAGCTATAAAACCCCCGGATCTGAACTTTCTTCCAACTTCCTGCTTGGGTATATAATTGATTTTTAACGTATTGATACCAAGTTGAAACTGCATAGAATTGTATTTATAGCCTTGAAAATTTTTTTCAAGTTTATTTCCATCTTCTACTGCTATATTATATATGTAAAAAAGACTTTGCAGGCTTCTGAATAAATAGTTAAATGCATTAAATAAAATTTCCCACCTTGGAAACCATTGTTAATAAGCTGTTAAAGCATTACTAAATATATATCAAAAGAAACTTTTCGTCAAACCAATCTGGGCTTAAAAACCCTCGTTTCTGAGTTTTCTTCCTACTTTGAAAGACTATAGCATCTTGTCTAATTGATTTTGCAAGTGGAAAATGCAGAGAATTGCATTCATATCTTTGGAAATAATTGTGTGTTTCCACCTTTTACTGCTATATCATATATGTATAAATGGATGTGCAGGCTTCTAAATGAACAGTTAAAAGCATTAAGTACCATTTTTAACCTTGGAAACAATTGTTAGTAAGCTGTTTTCATTATAGTACCATAGCATCAGTGTGATGTATCGAGAACAATGCTCAAAGTTTTATTCACAACACTTTTTCTATGAAAGTCTTCTTTTTTTTCCTACTCTGAAAGACTACAGCTTTGCTGTGTAATTGATTTTGATATGTGATAGATCCAAGTTGAAAATGCATAGAATTGCATTTATAGCTTTGAAAATAATTGTGTTCGAGTGTGTTTCCACGTTCTATATATATATGTATAAATGAATTTGCACTATATAACATTTTCCAACTTGGACACTATTGCTAGTAATCTGTTTCCATATTATATTTCTATTAGTGTAATATATCAAAATCAATGTTCAAGCTTTAGCAATTTCCACCTTGGGAACCATTGTTAGTAAGTTGTTTTCATATTACAAAACTATACCATCAGTGAATGTATCAAAAGCAAGCTTTTAGTCACACCACTTTGGGCTACGGCTATAAAATGCTTTTCCTTGAGCTTTCTTCCTCCTATAGCATCATCGTCTGATTGATTTTGCAACATAATAAATCAAACTTGAAAATTCATAGAATTGCATTTATAGCTTTGAAAATAATTCTTTTAAGTGTATTTCATCCTTCTACTGCTATAGAATATATGTATAAATGACTGCATAAATAGTTAAATGCATCAAATAGCATCTACCACTTTGGGAACCATTGTTAGTAAGCTATTTTCATATTATAATAATGTAGCATTCGTGAATATATCAAAAGCTTTTAATCACACCACTTTGGGCCATAAAACGCTTGTTATCAAGCTTTCTTCTTTGAAAGATTATACCTTTGCTGTATAATTATTTTGCAATGTATTAAATCCAAGCTGAAAATGCATGCAATTGCATTTATAACCTTGAAAATAATTTTTTTCCAGTGTGATTTCAACTTCTGCTGCTTTAGTTTATATGTATGAATGATTTTGCAGGCTTCTAAAAAAATACTTGAATGCATTGAATAGCATATTAGAAACAAAAATTTTAGCTATAAAACCATATAATTTAAGTTTTCTTCCTACTTTGAAAGACTATTGTTAGTATAACTATTGTTAGGCTTCTAAATAGATAGTTTAATGCATAAAATAGCATTTACAACCTTGGAAATAATCTGTGTTCATATTACAATCATTAGTTCGATATATCATAAGAAACGATCAAGCTTTTACTCGCGTTTCTGGTTTGCTATAAAATCCTTGTTTTTCAGCCTTTTCTTCCTTTGAAAATCTATAGCTTTGCTTTATAATTGATTTTGCTATGTATTGAATACAAGTTGAAAATGCATAGAATTGTGTTTATAGCTTTGAAAATAGTTGTTTTCAAGGGTGTTTACACCTTCTGCTGCCTTATTATATACATATTAATGAATTTGCAGGCATTTAAATAAATATTTGAATGCATTGAATTGCATTTTCAAACTTTGAAACCAGTTAGAAATCTCTTTTCATATTACATTACTATAACTAGTGTAATATATCAAAAGCAATGCTCAAGGTTTAAGTCACAACACTTTTAGCTATAAAGAAAATGCATAGAATTGCATTTATAACATTGAAAATAATTGTTTTCAGGTGTGTTTTCACATTCTACTGCTATAGTATATATGTATAAATGAATTTGCAGGCTTCTAAATAAATAACCTTCCACCTCAAAACCATTGTTAGTGAGCTGTTTGAAATATACATTTCAACCCTTTTAACTATAAAACCCTCGTTTCTAAGAATTCCATAGATTTTTTGTATAATTGATTTTGCAATGTATTAAATCCTAGTTGGAAATGCATAGAAATGCATTTATAAAAACAATTATTGTCAAATGTATTTCTACCTCCAGCTGCTATACTATATATGTAAAAATGACTTTGCAGGCTCCTGACTAGTTAATTATCTGCATTAAATAGCATTTTTCACTTTTGGAACTATTGTTAGTAAGCTGTTTTCATATTACAATACTATAGCATCATTGAATATATCAAAAGTAATGCTGAAGCTTTTAGGTGTGACTAAAATTTATAGCTTTTGAAATAATTGTTTTCAAGTGTGTTTCCACCTTCTACTGCTATAGTATATAAGTATAAATGACTTTGCAGGCTTCTAAATAGATAGTTAAATGCTTTGACTAGCATTTTCCATCTAGGAAACCATTGTTAGTAAACTATTTTAATATTACAATAGTATAGCATTAGTGTAATATCTAGTGCAATGATCAAGCTTTTAGTCACAATACTTTTATCCATAAAAATCTAGTTTCTAATCTTTCTTCCTACTTTGGAAGACTAGCTTTGCTGTATAATTGATTTTGCAATGTATTAAATCCAAGTTGAAAAGGCATACAATTGCATTTATAGCTTTGGAAATAATTGTTTTCAATTTTGTTTCCATCTTCTACTGCTATAGTATACATGGATTTGAATTTGCAGGCTTCTAAATTCTAAATGTTACCTTCATCAAATAGCATATTATAGCATCAGTGTAACATATTCAAAAGCTTTTAGTCATAAATCTTTTTGCAATAAAAACTTTGTTTTTATTCTTCCTCCCTACTTTGAAAGACTAAAGCCCTGCTTTATTATCAAATTTGCAATGTAATATATCCAAGTTGAAAATGCATAGAATTGCATTTATAGCTTTGTAAATAATTGTTTTCAAGTGTGTTTCCATCTTTGACTACCATTGTATATATGGATAAATGAATTTGCAGTCTTCTAAATAAATAGTTAAATGCAGTAAATAGATATTTCTACAATGGAAACCATTGTTTGTAAGCTATTTTCATATTATGATACTATAACATTGTTTAATATATCAAAAGTAATAGCTTTTAGTGACGAGACTTTTTGCTATAAAACTGTTGTTTGAATGCTTTCTTCCTACTTTGAAAGACTTTATCTATAAAACCATTGTTTTTAAGCTTTTTTCCTGTATAATTGATTTTGCAATGTATTGGATCAAAGTGGAAAATGCATAGAATTGAATTTTTATATAAAATTGCATTTACACCTATGAAACTATTGGCTTCAAGTGTGTTTCCACCTTTGACTGCTATGGTATATGTATCAATGAATTTGCATGCTTTCAAATAAATAGCAAAATGAATTAATTAGCATTTCCTACCTTGGAAACCATTTTTTAAAAACTGTTTCCAAATAACAATACTATAGCATTAGTGTGATATATCAGGAGCTATACTCAAACTTTCAGTCAAAACAATTTTAGCTATGAAACTCATGCAATTGGATCCTTGTTTTCAAGCTTTTTACCCTAATTTTAAATCTTGCAGTATAATTGATTTTGCAGTTGAAAATGCATAGAACTGCATTTATGGCTTTGAAACTATTCTTTTCAAGTGTATTTCCACCATTTACTGCTATAGCATATGTGTATAATTAGATTGGCAACTTTCTAAATGAATAGTGAAAAGCATTAAATAGCATTTTCCCCCTCAGAAACTATTTTCCAAATTTCAATAGTATAGCATTTGTATAATATCAGGAGCATTGCTCAAACTTTCAGTCAAAACAGTTTTAGCTATGAAACCCTTTTTTTCAAGCTTTTTTCCCACTTTGATAGACTATACCTTCGCTGTACCATTGATTTTGCAGAGTATTACATTCAATTTGAAAATACATAAAATTGCATTTGCACCTATGAAACAATAAACTTCAAGTGTGTTTCCACCTTTTACTGCTATAGTATATATGTATAAATGGATTTGCACGCTTCAAATAGATAGTATAATGCATTAAATAGTATTTTCCACCTTTTTTTAAACCATTGTTAGTAAGTTGTTTTCATATTACAAAAGATAGCATTAGTGTAATATATCGGAAACAATATAGTATATATGTATGAATGAATTTGCAGGTATTCAAATAAATAGTAAAATGCATTAAAAAGCATTTACCACATGGAGACTATTTTTTAAAGGCTGTTCCTGTATTTCAATACTATAGCATTAATGTAATAGAACAGAAGCAATGATTCAACTTTTACTGACAACTCTTTTTGCTATAAAACCATCGTTTTCAATCTTTTTCCCTACTTTTGGAGACTATAAATTTGCCTTTGCAGTGTATTACATTCAAGTTGAAAATATATAGAAATGCATTTACACCTATGAAACTATTGTCTAAATGAATAGTACAATGCATTAAAAAGCATTTTCCTCCTTGCAAACCATTCTTAGTAAGCTGTTTTCATATTACAATACAATAGCAATGTTCTAACTTTTACACAACAATTTTGCCAGAAAATAGTCCTTTTCGAACTTGCTATACATTTTGATTTTGCAATATATTGAATCCAATACCAAAATGCATTTACACAAAGGAAACTATTGTCTTCAAGTGTGTTTCCATCTTCTACTGCTATTGTATATATGTATAAATGATTTTGCTGGCATTCAAGTAAGTACACTGCATTAAATACCATTTTCCATCCAGGAAACCATTGTAAGCTGTTTTCATTTTACAATACTATAGCAATAATGTAATATAACAAAAGCAATGCTCTAACTTCCACACACAACTCTTTCCGGTATAAAACCACTGTTTTCAATCTTTTTTCCTACTTTGGAGGACAAGAACTTTACTGTATAATTGATTTTGCAGTGTACCACATTCAATTTGAAAATATATAGAATTGCATTTACAACTATGAAATTATCGTCTTCGAGTGTGTTTCTACCTTCTAGTGCTATAGTATATATGTATAAATGGAATTGCAGGCTTCTAAATAAATAGTACAATGCATCAAATAGTAATTTCCACCTTGGAAAACATTGTTAGTAAGCTGTTTTACAATATTATAGTAATAGTGTAATATATCAAAAAAATAATCTGACTTTAACACACAACACTTTTTGCTATAAAACTTGTTTTCAAGCTTTTTTCCAACTTTGATATACTATACACTTGCTGTACATTCGATTTCTCAATGTGAAAAATGCATAGAATTGCATTTACACCCATGAAACTTCGTCTTCTTCGTTTGTTTTAATCTTCTACTTCTATAGTACATGTGTATAAATGAATTTGCAGGCATCCAAATGAATAGTAACATGCATTGAATAGCATTTCCCAATTCGGAAACTATTTTTAGAAGGCTATCACTCTAATTCAATACTAGCATTAATGTAATATATCAAAAACCCTTTCTGCAATAAAACCATTGTCTTCAATCTTTTATCCCACCTATTGATATAGTATATATACATAAATGGATTTGCAGGCATCCAAATAAAAGAAAAATGCTTCAAATAGCATTTTCTCATTTAGAAACCATTTTTCAAAGGCAGTTCCTATGTATGGATGTATTATTCCAAAAGTAATGCACTTTTACACACAAAACTTTTTGCCATAAAACCCTTGTTTCCAATCTTTTTTCCCAATTTGCAGAATCAGAGGTTTACTGTATAATTGATTTTGCTGTGTATTTCATTCCAGTTGAAAATATGAAGAATTGCATTTACACCTTAATAATTGTTGTCTTCAAATGTGTTTCCAACTTCTAGTGCTGTATATATGTATAAACGTATTTTCAGGCTTCTAAATAAATAGTACAATACGTTAAATAGCATTTTCCACCTTGCTTTTATATTTCAATACTTTCACAAAAATCTAATATATCATAAACAATGCACTAAAATTTAAACACAAAATTTTGCCGAAAAAATCTTTTGTGAGCATTTTTTCCTATTTTGGTAGACTACTAACTCCTGTACATTTGATTTTAAAAATGTAGTGAATGCAAGTTGTGAATGCATTGGATTGTACTCACACCTTTCAGTTTTCCAATCTTTTCTTTCTATTGTACTTATGTATAAATGAATTTGCAGGCATTCAAATATATAGTTAATTGCATTTTCCCCCTCGGAAAGTATATTGAAAACGCTGTTACTTTATTTCAAAACTATAGCATCAGTGCGATATAACAAAAGTAATGTTCTAATTTTTACACACAAAACTTTTCCCTTTTCAAAGTTATTTCCTACTTTGGCAGACTGTAACTGTTATATAAAAGATTTTGCATGGTATTAAATTTCAACGTATTAAATCCAAGTTGAAAAAAAATAAAAATTGCATTTACATCATTTATGTTCAAGTGTTCTATTGTATAGCTCTAGTGTAATATGTCAACGACGATGCTGTAACTTTTACACACAACACTTTTTGCAACAAAACAATCGTTTTTAAGTTTTTTTCCTACTTTGGTAGACTACGAACTGCTGTACATTTGATTTTAAAATGTAGTGAATGCAAGTTGTGAATGCATTGGATTGTACTCACACCTTTCAGTTTTCCAATCTTCTCTTTCTATTGTGCTTATGTATAGATGAATTTGCAGGCATTCAAATATATAGTAAATTGCATTTTCCCCCTTGGAAAGTATTTTGAAAAAGCTATTACTATATTTCAATACAATAGCATTAGTGTGATATAACAAAAGTGATGCTCTTTTTACACTGACACACACAACTTTTTGCTATATAACCCTCGTTTTCAAAGTTATTTCCTACTTTGGGAGACTGTAACTGCTTTATAATATATTTTGCATGGTATTAAATTTCAAAGTATTAAATCCAAGTTGAAAATATATAAGAATTGCATTTACATCATTTGTGTTCAAGTGTTTCTACTTGTCACTCAAATAGTATATATATATATATATAAATGGATTCGCAGGCTCCTAAATAAATGATAGGAAGATTCAAATAACATTTTCAACCTTGTTAGTAAGCTTTTTTTCATATTACCAGACTTACTATATTTCAATACTATAGCATTAGTGTAATATGTCGAAAACAATACTGAAACTCTTACACTCAACACTTTTTTCTATACAACGCTTGTTGTCAAGCTTTTTTCCTATTTTCGACCACTATATACTTGCTGTAGATTTGATTTTTCAATGTATTAAATCCAAGTATATAATGCATAGAATTGCATTCACAACTATTAAACTATTGTTTTAGAGTCTTTCCACTTTCTAGTGCTATAGGATATATGTATAAATGGATCTGCAAGGCTTTTAAGTGAATAGTAGATGCATTTCATAGTATTTCCACGTTGAAAACAATTGCTAGTAAGCTTTTTCAATATTACATTACTATAGCGTTATTGTAATATACCAACGACAACGCTGTAACTCATACATACACTACTTTCTGCTGTGAAACCAACGTTTCCAAGCTTTTTCCCATACTTTGGACCACTATATACTTTTCAATGTATCAAATCCGAGATGAAAATGCAAAGAATTGAGTTTACACCCAATAAACCATAGTTTTCAAGTGTGTTTCAACCTTTTACCGCTATGTATAAATTAATTTGCAGGCTTTCAGATAAATAGTGAAATGCATTAAATAGCATATACCATCCTGAGAACCATCGTCAATAAGCTGTTTCCATATCACTATTGCATAGCTCTAGTGTAATATGTCAACGACGATGCTGTAACTTTTACACACAACACTTTTTGCAACAAAACAATCGTTTTTAAGCTTTTTCCTACTTTGGTAGACTACGAACTGCTGTACATTTGATTTTAAAATGTAGTGAATGCAAGTTGTGAATGCATTGGATTGTACTCACACCTTTCAGTTTTCCAATCTTCTCTTTCTATTGTGCTTATGTATAGATGAATTTGCAGGCATTCAAATATATAGTAAATTGCATTTTCCCCCTTGGAAAGTATTTTGAAAAAGCTATTACTATATTTCAATACAATAGCATTAGTGTGATATAACAAAAGTGATGCTCTTTTTACACTGACACACACAACTTTTTGCTATATAACCCTCGTTTTCAAAGTTATTTCCTACTTTGGGAGACTGTAACTGCTTTATAATATATTTTGCATGGTATTAAATTTCAACGTATTAAATCCAAGTTGAAAATATATAAGAATTGCATTTATATCATTTGTGTTCAAGTGTGTTTCCACCTGTCATTCAAATAGTATATATATATATATAAATGGATTCGCAGGCTCCTAAATAAATGATAGGAAGCTTCAAATAGCATTTTCAACCTTGTTAGTAAGCTTTTTTTTCATATTACCATATTTACTATATTTCAATGCTATAGCATTAGTGTAATATGTCAAAAACAATACTGAAACTCTTACACTCAACACTTTTTTCTATACAACGCTTGTTGTCAAGCTTTTTTCCTATTTTCGACCACTATATACTTGCTGTAGATTTGATTTTTCAATGTATTAAATCCAAGTATATAATGCAGAGAATTGCATTCACAACTATTAAACTAGAGTTTTAGAGTCTTTCCACTTTCTAGTGCTATAGGATATATGTATAAATGGATCTGCAAGGCTTTTAAGTGAATAGTAGATGCATTTCATAGTATTTCCACGTTGAAAACAATTGCTAGTAAGCTTTTCCCATATTACAATACTATAGTGTAATATACCAACGACAACGCTGTAACTCTTACATACACTACTTTCTGCTTTGAAACCCACGTTTCCAAGCTTTTTCCCATACTTTGGATCACTATATACTTTTCAATGTATCAAATCCAAGTTGAAAATGCAAAAAATTGAGTTCACACCTAATAAACTATAGTTTTCAAGTGTGTTTCAACCTTTTACTGCTATATATAAATTAATTTGCAGGCTTTAAGATAAATAGTGAAATGCATTAAATAGCATATACCATCCTGGGAACCATCGTCAATAAGCTGTTTCCATATCACTATTGTATAGCTCTAGTGTAATATGTCAACGACGATACTGTAACTTTTACACACAACACTTTTTGCTACAAAACAATCGTTCCTACTTTGGTAGACTACGAACTGCTGTACATTTGATTTTAAAATGTAGTGAATGCAAGTTGTGAATGCATTGGATTGTACTCACACCTTTCAGTTTTCCAATCTTCTCTTTCTATTGTGCTTATGTATAGATGAATTTGCAGGCATTCAAATATATAGTAAATTGCATTTTCCCCCTTGGAAAGTATTTTGAAAAAGCTATTACTATATTTCAATACAATAGCATTAGTGTTATATAACAAAAGTGATGCTCTTTTTACACTTTGACACACACAACTTTTTGCTATATAACCCTCGTTTTCAAAGTTATTTCCTACTTTGGGAGACTGTAACTGCTTTATAATATATTTTGCATGGTATTAAATTTCAACGTATTAAATCCAAGTTGAAAATATATAAGAATTGCATTTACATCATTTGTGTTCAAGTGTGTTTCCACCTGTCATTCAAATAGTATATATATGTATAAATGGATTTGCAGGCTCGTAAATGAATGATAGAATGCTTCAAATAGCATTTTCAACCTTGTTAGTAAGCTTTTTTTTTCATGTTACCATACTTACTATATTTCAATACTATAGCATTAGTGTAATATGTCGAAAACTATACTGAAACTCTTACACTCAACACTTTTTGCTATACAACGCTTGTTGTCAAGCTTTTTTCCTATTTTCGACCACTATATACTTGCTGTAGATTTGATTTTTCAATGTATTAAATCCAAGTATATGATGCATAGAATTGCATTCACAACTATTAAACTATAGTTTTAGAGCCTGTCCACATTCTAGTGCTATAGGATATATGTATAAATGGATCTGCAATTCTTCTAATTAAATAGTACAATGCATTTAATGGCATTTCCACGTTGAAAACAATTGCTAGCAAACTTTTTTTCATATTACAATACTATAGCGTTAGTGTAATATACCAACGACAACGCTGTAACTCTTACATACACTACTTTCTGCTGTGAAACCCACGTTTCCAAGCTTTTTCCCATACTTTGGACCACTATATACTTTTCAATGTATCAAATCCGAGATGAAAATGCAAAGAATTGAGTTTACACCTAATAAACCATAGTTTTCAAGTGTGTTTCAACCTTTTACTGCTATGTATAAATTAATTTGCAGGCTTTCAGATAAATTGTGAAATGCATTAAATAGCATATACCATCCTGGGAACCATCGTCAATAAGCTGTTTCCATATCACTATTGTATAGTTCTAGTGTAATATGTCAACGACGATGCTGTAACTTTTACACACAACACTTTTTGCAAGAAAACAATCGTTTTTAAGGTTTTTTCCTTCTTTGGTAGACTACAAACTGCTGTACATTTGATTTTAAAATGTAGTGAATGCAAGTTGTGAATGCATTGGATTGTACTCACACCTTTCAGTTTTCCAATCTTTTCTTTCTATTGTGCTTATGTATAGATGAATTTGCAGGCATTCAAATATATAGTAAATTGCATTTTCCCCCTTGGAAAGTATTTTGAAAAAGCTATTACTATATTTCAATACAATAGCATTAGTGTTATATAACAAAATTGATGCTCTTTTTACACTTTGACACACACGAGTTTTTGCTATATAACCGTCGTTTTCAAAGTTATTTCCTACTTTGGGAGACTGTAACTGCTTTATAATATATTTTGCATAGTATTAAATTTCAACGTATTAAATCCAAGTTGAAAATATATAAGAATTGCATTTACATCATTTGTGTTCAAGTGTGTTTCCACCTGTCACTCAAATAGTATATATATGTATAAATGGATTTGCAGGCTCGTAAATGAATGATAGAATGCTTCAAATAGCATTTTCAACCTTGTTAGTAAGCTTTTTTTTTCATATTACCATACTTACTATATTTCAATACTATAGCATTAGTGTAATATGTCGAAAACTATACTGAAACTCTTACACTCAACACTTTTTGCTATACAACGCTTGTTGTCAAGCTTTTTTCCTATTTTCGACCACTATATACTTGCTGTAGATTTGATTTTTCAATGTATTAAATCCAAGTATATAATGCATAGAATTGCATTCACAACTATTAAACTATAGTTTTAGAGTCTTTCCACATTCTAGTGCTATAGGATATATGTATAAATGGATCTGCAAGTCTTCTGAGTAAATAGTACAATGCATTTAATGGCATTTCCACGTTGAAAACAATTGCTAGCAAGCTTTTTTCATATTACAATACCATAGCGTTAGTGTAATATACCAACGAAAACGCTGTAACTCTTACATACACTACTTTCTGCTGTGAAACCCACGTTTCCAAGCTTTTTCCCATACTTTGGACCACTATATACTTTTCATTGTATCAAATCCAAGTTGAAAATGCAAAGAATTGAGTTCACACCTAATAAACTATAGTTTTCAAGTGTGTTTCAACCTTTTACTGCTATGTATAAATTAATTTGCAGGCTTTAAGATAAATAGTGAAATGCATTAAATAGCATATACCATCCTGGGAACCATCGTCAATAAGCTGTTTCCATATCACTATTGTATAGCACTAGTGTGTCAACGACGATGCTGTAACTTTTACACACAACACTTTTTGCTACAAAACAATCGTTTTAAAGCTTTTTTCCTACTTTGGTAGACTACGAACTGCTGTACATTTGATTTTAAAAATGTAGTGAATGCAAGTTGTGAATGCATTGGATTGTACTCACACAGTTTTCCAATCTTTTCTTTCTATTGTGCTTATGTATAGATGAATTTGCAGGCATTCAAATATATAGTAAATTGCATTTTCCCCCTTGGAAAGTATTTTGAAAAAGCTATTACTATATTCCAATACAATAGCATTAGTGTGATATAACAAAAGTGATGCACACAACTTTTTGCTATATAACCGTCGTTTTCAAAGTTATTTCCTACTTTGGGAGACTGTAACTGCTTTATAATATATTTTGCATAGTATTAAATTTCAACGTATTAAATCCAAGTTGAAAATATATAAGAATTGCATTTACATCATTTGTGTTCAAGTGTGTTTCCACCTGTCACTCAAATAGTATATATATGTATAAATGGATTTGCAGGCTCGTAAATGAATGATAGAATGCTTCAAATAGCATTTTCAACCTTGTTAGTAAGCTTTTTTTTCATATTACCATACTTACTATATTTCAATACTATAGCATTAGTGTAATATGTCGAAAACTATACTGAAACTCTTACACTCAACACTTTTTGCTATACAACGCTTGTTGTCAAGCTTTTTTCCTATTTTCGACCACTATATACTTGCTGTAGATTTGATTTTTCAATGTATTAAATCCAAGTATATAATGCATAGAATTGCATTCACAACTATTAAACTATAGTTTTAGAGTCTTTCCACATTCTAGTGCTATAGGATATATGTATAAATGGATCTGCAAGTCTTCTGAGTAAATAGTACAATTCATTTAATGGCATTTCCACGTTGAAAACAATTGCTAGCAAGCTTTTTTCATATTACAATACTATAGCGTTAGTGTAATATACAAACGAAAACGCTGTAACTCTTACATACACTACTTTCTGCTGTGAAACCCACGTTTCCAAGCTTTTTCCCATACTTTGGACCACTATATACTTTTCAATGTATCAAATCCAAGTTGAAAATGCAAAGAATTGAGTTCACACCTGATAAACTATAGTTTTCAAGTGTGTTTCAACCTTTTACTGCTATGTATAAATTAATTTGCAGGCTTTCAGATAAATTGTGAAATGCATTAAATAGCATATACCATCCTGGGAACCATCGTCAATAAGCTGTTTCCATATCACTATTGTATAGCACTAGTGTGTCAACGACGATGCTGTAACTTTTACACACAACACTTTTTGCTACAAAACAATCGTTTTAAAGCTTTTTTCCTACTTTGGTAGACTACGAACTGCTGTACATTTGATTTTAAAAATGTAGTGAATGCAAGTTGTGAATGCATTGGATTGTACTCACACAGTTTTCCAATCTTTTCTTTCTATTGTGCTTATGTATAGATGAATTTGCAGGCATTCAAATATATAGTAAATTGCATTTTCCCCCTTGGAAAGTATTTTGAAGAAGCTATTACTATATTCCAATACAATAGCATTAGTGTGATATAACAAAAGTGATGCACATAAGTTTTTGCTATATAACCGTCGTTTTCAAAGTTATTTCCTACTTTGGGAGACTGTAACTGCTTTATAATATATTTTGCATAGTTTTAAATTTCAACGTATTAAATCCAAGTTGAAAATATATAAGAATTGCATTTACATTATTTGTGTTCAAGTGTGTTTCCACCTGTCACTCAAATAGTATATATATGTATAAATGGATTTGCAGGCTCGTAAATGAATGATAGAATGCTTCAAATAGCATTTTCAACCTTGTTAGTAAGCTTTTTTTTTCATATTACCATACTTACTATATTTCAATACTATAGCATTAGTGTAATATGTCGAAAACTATACTGAAACTCTTACACTCAACACTTTTTGCTATACAACGCTTGTTGTCAAGCTTTTTTCCTATTTTCGCCCACTATATACTTGCTGTAGATTTGATTTTTCAATGTATTAAATCCAAGTATATAATGCATAGAATTGCATTCACAACTATTAAACTATAGTTTTAGAGTCTTTCCACATTCTAGTGCTATAGGATATATGTATAAATGGATCTGCAAGTCTTCTAATTAAATAGTACAATGCATTTAATGGCATTTCCACGTTGAAAACAATTGCTAGCAAGCTTTTTTCATATTACAATACCATAGCGTTAGTGTAATATACAAACGACAACGCTGTAACTCTTACATACACTACTTTCTGCTGTGAAACCCACGTTTCCAAGCTTTTTCCCATACTTTGGACCACTATATACTTTTCAATGTATCAAATCCAAGTTGAAAATGCAAAGAATTGAGTTCACACCTAATAAACTATAGTTTTCAAGTGTGTTTCAACCTTTTACTGCTATGTATAAATTAATTTGCAGGCTTTAAGATAAATAGTGAAATGCATTAAATAGCATATACCATCCTGGGAACCATCGTCAATAAGCTGTTTCCATATCACTATTGTATAGCACTAGTGTGTCAACGACGATGCTGTAACTTTTACACACAACACTTTTTGCTACAAAACAATCGTTTTAAAGCTTTTTTCCTACTTTGGTAGACTACGAACTGCTGTACATTTGATTTTAAAAATGTAGTGAATGCAAGTTGTGAATGCATTGGATTGTACTCACACAGTTTTCCAATCTTTTCTTTCTATTGTGCTTATGTATAGATGAATTTGCAGGCATTCAAATATATAGTAAATTGCATTTTCCCCCTTGGAAAGTATTTTGAAAAAGCTATTACTATATTCCAATACAATAGCATTAGTGTGATATAACAAAAGTGATGCACACAACTTTTTGCTATATAACCGTCGTTTTCAAAGTTATTTCCTACTTTGGGAGACTGTAACTGCTTTATAATATATTTTGCATAGTATTAAATTTCAACGTATTAAATCCAAGTTGAAAATATATAAGAATTGCATTTACATCATTTGTGTTCAAGTGTGTTTCCACCTGTCACTCAAATAGTATATATATGTATAAATGGATTTGCAGGCTCGTAAATGAATGATAGAATGCTTCAAATAGCATTTTCAACCTTGTTAGTAAGCTTTTTTTTCATATTACCATACTTACTATATTTCAATACTATAGCATTAGTGTAATATGTCGAAAACTATACTGAAACTCTTACACTCAACACTTTTTGCTATACAACGCTTGTTGTCAAGCTTTTTTCCTATTTTCGACCACTATATACTTGCTGTAGATTTGATTTTTCAATGTATTAAATCCAAGTATATAATGCATAGAATTGCATTCACAACTATTAAACTATAGTTTTAGAGCCTTTCCACATTCTAGTGCTATAGGATATATGTATAAATGGATCTGCAAGTCTTCTAATTAAATAGTACAATGCATTTAATGGCATTTCCACGTTGAAAACAATTGCTAGCAAGCTTTTTTAATATTACAATACTATAGCGTTAGTGTAATATACCAACGAAAACGCTGTAACTCTTACATACACTACTTTCTGCTGTGAAACCCACGTTTCCAAGCTTTTTCCCATACTTTGGACCACTATATACTTTTCAATGTATCAAATCCAAGTTGAAAATGCAAAGAATTGAGTTCACACCTGATAAACTATAGTTTTCAAGTGTGTTTCAACCTTTTACTGCTATGTATGATTTAATTTGCAGGCTTTAAGATAAATAGTGAAATGCATTAAATAGCATATACCATCCTGGGAACCATCGTCAATAAGCTGTTTCCATATCACTATTGTATAGCACTAGTGTTTCAACGACGATGCTGTAACTTTAACACACAACACTTTTTGCTACAAAACAATCGTTTTTAAGCTTTTTTCCTACTTTGGCAGACTACGAACTGCTGTACATTTGATTTTAAAAATGTAGTGAATGCAAGTTGTGAATGCATTGGATTGTACTCACACCTTTCAGTTTTCCAATCTTTTCTTTCTATTGTGCTTATGTATAGATGAATTTGCAGGCATTCAAATATATAGTAAATTGCATTTTCCCCCTTGGAAAGTATTTTGAAGAAGCTATTACTATATTTCAATACAATAGTATTAGTGTGATATAACAAAAGTGATGCACACAACTTTTTGCTATATAACCGTCGTTTTCAAAGTTATTTCCTACTTTGGGAGACTGTAACTGCTTTATAATATATTTTGCATAGTATTAAATTTCAACGTATTAAATCCAAGTTGAAAATATATAAGAATTGCATTTACATCATTTGTGTTCAAGTGTGTTTCCACCTGTCACTCAAATAGTATATATATGTATAAATGGATTTGCAGGCTCGTAAATGAATGATAGAATGCTTCAAATAGCATTTTCAACCTTGTTAGTAAGCTTTTTTTTCATATTACCATACTTACTATATTTCAATACTATAGCATTAGTGTAATATGTCGAAAACTATACTGAAACTCTTACACTCAACACTTTTTGCTATACGACGCTTGTTGTCAAGCTTTTTTCCTATTTTCGACCACTATATACTTGCTGTAGATTTGATTTTTCAATGTATTAAATCCAAGTATATAATGCATAGAATTGCATTCACAACTATTAAACTATAGTTTTAGAGTCTTTCCACATTCTAGTGCTATAGGATATATGTATAAATGGATCTGCAAGTCTTCTGAGTAAATAGTACAATGCATTTAATGGCATTTCCACGTTGAAAACAATTGCTAGCAAGCTTTTTTCATATTACAATACTATAGCGTTAGTGTAATATACAAACGACAACGCTGTAACTCTTACATACACTACTTTCTGCTGTGAAACCCACGTTTCCAAGCTTTTTCCCATACTTTGGACCACTATATACTTTTCAATGTATCAAATCCAAGTTGAAAATGCAAAGAATTGAGTTCACACCTAATAAACTATAGTTTTCAAGTGTGTTTCAACCTTTTACTGCTATGTATAAATTAATTTGCAGGCTTTCAGATAAATAGTGAAATGCATTAAATAGCATATACCATCCTGGGAACCATCGTCAATAAGCTGTTTCCATATCACTATTGTATAGCTCTAGTGTAATATGTCAACAACGATACTGTAACTTTTACACACAACACTTTTTGCAAGAAAACAATCGTTTTTAAGCTTTTTTCCTACTTTGGTAGACTACGAACTGCTGTACATTTGATTTTAAAAATGTAGTGAATGCAAGTTGTGAATGCATTGGATTGTACTCACACCTTTCAGTTTTCCAATCTTCTCTTTCTATTGTGCTTATGTATAGATGAATTTGCAGGCATTCAAATATATAGTAAATTGCATTTTCCCCCTTGGAAAGTATTTTGAAAAAGCTATTACTATATTTCAATACAATAGCATTAGTGTGATATAACAAAAGTGATGCACACAACTTTTTGCTATATAACCGTCGTTTTTAAAGTTATTTCCTACTTTGGGAGACTGTAACTGCTTTATAATATATTTTGCATAGTATTAAATTTCAACGTATTAAATCCAAGTTGAAAATATATAAGAATTGCATTTATATCATTTGTGTTCAAGTGTGTTTCCACCTGTCACTCAAATAGTATATATATGTATAAATGGATTTGCAGGCTCGTAAATGAATGATAGAATGCTTCAAATAGCATTTTCAACCTTGTTAGTAAGCTTTTTTTTTCATATTACCATACTTACTATATTTCAATACTATAGCATTAGTGTAATATGTCGAAAACTATACTGAAACTCTTACACTCAACACTTTTTGCTATACAACGCTTGTTGTCAAGCTTTTTTCCTATTTTCGACCACTATATACTTGCTGTAGATTTGATTTTTCAATGTATTAAATCCAAGTATATAATGCATAGAATTGCATTCACAACTATTAAACTATAGTTTTAGAGTCTTTCCACATTCTAGTGCTATAGGATATATGTATAAATGGATCTGCAAGTCTTCTGAGTAAATAGTACAATGCATTTAATGGCATTTCCACGTTGAAAACAATTGCTAGCAAGCTTTTTTCATATTACAATACTATAGCGTTAGTGTAATATACCAACGAAAACGCTGTAACTCTTACATACACTACTTTCTGCTGTGAAACCCACGTTTCCAAGCTTTTTCCCATACTTTGGACCACTATATACTTTTCAATGTATCAAATCCAAGTTGAAAATGCAAAGAATTGAGTTCACACCTAATAAACTATAGTTTTCAAGTGTGTTTCAACCTTTTACTGCTATGTATAAATTAATTTGCAGGCTTTAAGATAAATAGTGAAATGCATTAAATAGCATATACCATCCTGGGAACCATCGTCAATAAGCTGTTTCCATATCACTATTGTATAGCACTAGTGTGTCAACGACGATGCTGTAACTTTTACACACAACACTTTTTGCTACAAAACAATCGTTTTTAAGCTTTTTCCTACTTTGGTAGACTACGAACTGCTGTACATTTGATTTTAAAAATGTAGTGAATGCAAGTTGTGAATGCATTGGATTGTACTCACACAGTTCTCAAATCTTTTCTTTCTATTGTGCTTATGTATAGATGAATTTGCAGGCATTCAAATATATAGTAAATTGCATTTTCCCCCTTGGAAAGTATTTTGAAAAAGCTATTACTATATTCCAATACAATAGCATTAGTGTGATATAACAAAAGTGATGCACATAAGTTTTTGCTATATAACCGTCGTTTTCAAAGTTATTTCCTACTTTGGGAGACTGTAACTGCTTTATAATATATTTTGCATAGTTTTAAATTTCAACGTATTAAATCCAAGTTGAAAATATATAAGAATTGCATTTACATTATTTGTGTTCAAGTGTGTTTCCACCTGTCACTCAAATAGTATATATATGTATAAATGGATTTGCAGGCTCGTAAATGAATGATAGAATGCTTCAAATAGCATTTTCAACCTTGTTAGTAAGCTTTTTTTTTCATATTACCATACTTACTATATTTCAATACTATAGCATTAGTGTAATATGTCGAAAACTATACTGAAACTCTTACACTCAACACTTTTTGCTATACAACGCTTGTTGTCAAGCTTTTTTCCTATTTTCGCCCACTATATACTTGCTGTAGATTTGATTTTTCAATGTATTAAATCCAAGTATATAATGCATAGAATTGCATTCACAACTATTAAACTATAGTTTTAGAGTCTTTCCACATTCTAGTGCTATAGGATATATGTATAAATGGATCTGCAAGTCTTCTAATTAAATAGTACAATGCATTTAATGGCATTTCCACGTTGAAAACAATTGCTAGCAAGCTTTTTTCATATTACAATACCATAGCGTTAGTGTAATATACAAACGACAACGCTGTAACTCTTACATACACTACTTTCTGCTGTGAAACCCACGTTTCCAAGCTTTTTCCCATACTTTGGACCACTATATACTTTTCAATGTATCAAATCCAAGTTGAAAATGCAAAGAATTGAGTTCACACCTAATAAACTATAGTTTTCAAGTGTGTTTCAACCTTTTACTGCTATGTATAAATTAATTTGCAGGCTTTAAGATAAATAGTGAAATGCATTAAATAGCATATACCATCCTGGGAACCATCGTCAATAAGCTGTTTCCATATCACTATTGTATAGCACTAGTGTGTCAACGACGATGCTGTAACTTTTACACACAACACTTTTTGCTACAAAACAATCGTTTTAAAGCTTTTTTCCTACTTTGGTAGACTACGAACTGCTGTACATTTGATTTTAAAAATGTAGTGAATGCAAGTTGTGAATGCATTGGATTGTACTCACACAGTTTTCCAATCTTTTCTTTCTATTGTGCTTATGTATAGATGAATTTGCAGGCATTCAAATATATAGTAAATTGCATTTTCCCCCTTGGAAAGTATTTTGAAAAAGCTATTACTATATTCCAATACAATAGCATTAGTGTGATATAACAAAAGTGATGCACACAACTTTTTGCTATATAACCGTCGTTTTCAAAGTTATTTCCTACTTTGGGAGACTGTAACTGCTTTATAATATATTTTGCATAGTATTAAATTTCAACGTATTAAATCCAAGTTGAAAATATATAAGAATTGCATTTACATCATTTGTGTTCAAGTGTGTTTCCACCTGTCACTCAAATAGTATATATATGTATAAATGGATTTGCAGGCTCGTAAATGAATGATAGAATGCTTCAAATAGCATTTTCAACCTTGTTAGTAAGCTTTTTTTTCATATTACCATACTTACTATATTTCAATACTATAGCATTAGTGTAATATGTCGAAAACTATACTGAAACTCTTACACTCAACACTTTTTGCTATACAACGCTTGTTGTCAAGCTTTTTTCCTATTTTCGACCACTATATACTTGCTGTAGATTTGATTTTTCAATGTATTAAATCCAAGTATATAATGCATAGAATTGCATTCACAACTATTAAACTATAGTTTTAGAGCCTTTCCACATTCTAGTGCTATAGGATATATGTATAAATGGATCTGCAAGTCTTCTAATTAAATAGTACAATGCATTTAATGGCATTTCCACGTTGAAAACAATTGCTAGCAAGCTTTTTTAATATTACAATACTATAGCGTTAGTGTAATATACCAACGAAAACGCTGTAACTCTTACATACACTACTTTCTGCTGTGAAACCCACGTTTCCAAGCTTTTTCCCATACTTTGGACCACTATATACTTTTCAATGTATCAAATCCAAGTTGAAAATGCAAAGAATTGAGTTCACACCTGATAAACTATAGTTTTCAAGTGTGTTTCAACCTTTTACTGCTATGTATGATTTAATTTGCAGGCTTTAAGATAAATAGTGAAATGCATTAAATAGCATATACCATCCTGGGAACCATCGTCAATAAGCTGTTTCCATATCACTATTGTATAGCACTAGTGTTTCAACGACGATGCTGTAACTTTAACACACAACACTTTTTGCTACAAAACAATCGTTTTTAAGCTTTTTTCCTACTTTGGCAGACTACGAACTGCTGTACATTTGATTTTAAAAATGTAGTGAATGCAAGTTGTGAATGCATTGGATTGTACTCACACCTTTCAGTTTTCCAATCTTTTCTTTCTATTGTGCTTATGTATAGATGAATTTGCAGGCATTCAAATATATAGTAAATTGCATTTTCCCCCTTGGAAAGTATTTTGAAGAAGCTATTACTATATTTCAATACAATAGTATTAGTGTGATATAACAAAAGTGATGCACACAACTTTTTGCTATATAACCGTCGTTTTCAAAGTTATTTCCTACTTTGGGAGACTGTAACTGCTTTATAATATATTTTGCATAGTATTAAATTTCAACGTATTAAATCCAAGTTGAAAATATATAAGAATTGCATTTACATCATTTGTGTTCAAGTGTGTTTCCACCTGTCACTCAAATAGTATATATATGTATAAATGGATTTGCAGGCTCGTAAATGAATGATAGAATGCTTCAAATAGCATTTTCAACCTTGTTAGTAAGCTTTTTTTTCATATTACCATACTTACTATATTTCAATACTATAGCATTAGTGTAATATGTCGAAAACTATACTGAAACTCTTACACTCAACACTTTTTGCTATACGACGCTTGTTGTCAAGCTTTTTTCCTATTTTCGACCACTATATACTTGCTGTAGATTTGATTTTTCAATGTATTAAATCCAAGTATATAATGCATAGAATTGCATTCACAACTATTAAACTATAGTTTTAGAGTCTTTCCACATTCTAGTGCTATAGGATATATGTATAAATGGATCTGCAAGTCTTCTGAGTAAATAGTACAATGCATTTAATGGCATTTCCACGTTGAAAACAATTGCTAGCAAGCTTTTTTCATATTACAATACTATAGCGTTAGTGTAATATACAAACGACAACGCTGTAACTCTTACATACACTACTTTCTGCTGTGAAACCCACGTTTCCAAGCTTTTTCCCATACTTTGGACCACTATATACTTTTCAATGTATCAAATCCAAGTTGAAAATGCAAAGAATTGAGTTCACACCTAATAAACTATAGTTTTCAAGTGTGTTTCAACCTTTTACTGCTATGTATAAATTAATTTGCAGGCTTTCAGATAAATAGTGAAATGCATTAAATAGCATATACCATCCTGGGAACCATCGTCAATAAGCTGTTTCCATATCACTATTGTATAGCTCTAGTGTAATATGTCAACAACGATACTGTAACTTTTACACACAACACTTTTTGCAAGAAAACAATCGTTTTTAAGCTTTTTTCCTACTTTGGTAGACTACGAACTGCTGTACATTTGATTTTAAAAATGTAGTGAATGCAAGTTGTGAATGCATTGGATTGTACTCACACCTTTCAGTTTTCCAATCTTCTCTTTCTATTGTGCTTATGTATAGATGAATTTGCAGGCATTCAAATATATAGTAAATTGCATTTTCCCCCTTGGAAAGTATTTTGAAAAAGCTATTACTATATTCCAATACAATAGCATTAGTGTGATATAACAAAAGTGATGCACACAACTTTTTGCTATATAACCGTCGTTTTTAAAGTTATTTCCTACTTTGGGAGACTGTAACTGCTTTATAATATATTTTGCATAGTATTAAATTTCAACGTATTAAATCCAAGTTGAAAATATATAAGAATTGCATTTATATCATTTGTGTTCAAGTGTGTTTCCACCTGTCACTCAAATAGTATATATATGTATAAATGGATTTGCAGGCTCGTAAATGAATGATAGAATGCTTCAAATAGCATTTTCAACCTTGTTAGTAAGCTTTTTTTTTCATATTACCATACTTACTATATTTCAATACTATAGCATTAGTGTAATATGTCGAAAACTATACTGAAACTCTTACACTCAACACTTTTTGCTATACAACGCTTGTTGTCAAGCTTTTTTCCTATTTTCGACCACTATATACTTGCTGTAGATTTGATTTTTCAATGTATTAAATCCAAGTATATAATGCATAGAATTGCATTCACAACTATTAAACTATAGTTTTAGAGTCTTTCCACATTCTAGTGCTATAGGATATATGTATAAATGGATCTGCAAGTCTTCTGAGTAAATAGTACAATGCATTTAATGGCATTTCCACGTTGAAAACAATTGCTAGCAAGCTTTTTTCATATTACAATACTATAGCGTTAGTGTAATATACCAACGAAAACGCTGTAACTCTTACATACACTACTTTCTGCTGTGAAACCCACGTTTCCAAGCTTTTTCCCATACTTTGGACCACTATATACTTTTCAATGTATCAAATCCAAGTTGAAAATGCAAAGAATTGAGTTCACACCTAATAAACTATAGTTTTCAAGTGTGTTTCAACCTTTTACTGCTATGTATAAATTAATTTGCAGGCTTTAAGATAAATAGTGAAATGCATTAAATAGCATATACCATCCTGGGAACCATCGTCAATAAGCTGTTTCCATATCACTATTGTATAGCACTAGTGTGTCAACGACGATGCTGTAACTTTTACACACAACACTTTTTGCTACAAAACAATCGTTTTTAAGCTTTTTCCTACTTTGGTAGACTACGAACTGCTGTACATTTGATTTTAAAAATGTAGTGAATGCAAGTTGTGAATGCATTGGATTGTACTCACACAGTTCTCAAATCTTTTCTTTCTATTGTGCTTATGTATAGATGAATTTGCAGGCATTCAAATATATAGTAAATTGCATTTTCCCCCTTGGAAAGTATTTTGAAAAAGCTATTACTATATTCCAATACAATAGCATTAGTGTGATATAACAAAAGTGATGCACATAAGTTTTTGCTATATAACCGTCGTTTTCAAAGTTATTTCCTACTTTGGGAGACTGTAACTGCTTTATAATATATTTTGCATAGTTTTAAATTTCAACGTATTAAATCCAAGTTGAAAATATATAAGAATTGCATTTACATTATTTGTGTTCAAGTGTGTTTCCACCTGTCACTCAAATAGTATATATATGTATAAATGGATTTGCAGGCTCGTAAATGAATGATAGAATGCTTCAAATAGCATTTTCAACCTTGTTAGTAAGCTTTTTTTTTCATATTACCATACTTACTATATTTCAATACTATAGCATTAGTGTAATATGTCGAAAACTATACTGAAACTCTTACACTCAACACTTTTTGCTATACAACGCTTGTTGTCAAGCTTTTTTCCTATTTTCGACCACTATATACTTGCTGTAGATTTGATTTTTCAATGTATTAAATCCAAGTATATAATGCATAGAATTGCATTCACAACTATTAAACTATAGTTTTAGAGCCTTTCCACATTCTAGTGCTATAGGATATATGTATAAATGGATCTGCAAGTCTTCTAATTAAATAGTACAATGCATTTAATGGCATTTCCACGTTGAAAACAATTGCTAGCAAGCTTTTTTAATATTACAATACTATAGCGTTAGTGTAATATACCAACGAAAACGCTGTAACTCTTACATACACTACTTTCTGCTGTGAAACCCACGTTTCCAAGCTTTTTCCCATACTTTGGACCACTATATACTTTTCAATGTATCAAATCCAAGTTGAAAATGCAAAGAATTGAGTTCACACCTGATAAACTATAGTTTTCAAGTGTGTTTCAACCTTTTACTGCTATGTATGATTTAATTTGCAGGCTTTAAGATAAATAGTGAAATGCATTAAATAGCATATACCATCCTGGGAACCATCGTCAATAAGCTGTTTCCATATCACTATTGTATAGCACTAGTGTAATATGTCAACAACGATACTGTAACTTTTACACACAACACTTTTTGCAAGAAAACAATCGTTTTTAAGCTTTTTTCCTACTTTGGTAGACTACGAACTGCTGTACATTTGATTTTAAAAATGTAGTGAATGCAAGTTGTGAATGCATTGGATTGTACTCACACCTTTCAGTTTTCCAATCTTCTCTTTCTATTGTGCTTATGTATAGATGAATTTGCAGGCATTCAAATATATAGTAAATTGCATTTTCCCCCTTGGAAAGTATTTTGAAAAAGCTATTACTATATTTCAATACAATAGCATTAGTGTGATATAACAAAAGTGATGCACACAACTTTTTGCTATATAACCGTCGTTTTTAAAGTTATTTCCTACTTTGGGAGACTGTAACTGCTTTATAATATATTTTGCATAGTATTAAATTTCAACGTATTAAATCCAAGTTGAAAATATATAAGAATTGCATTTACATCATTTGTGTTCAAGTGTGTTTCCACCTGTCACTCAAATAGTATATATATGTATAAATGGATTTGCAGGCTCGTAAATGAATGATAGAATGCTTCAAATAGCATTTTCAACCTTGTTAGTAAGCTTTTTTTTTCATATTACCATACTTACTATATTTCAATACTATAGCATTAGTGTAATATGTCGAAAACTATACTGAAACTCTTACACTCAACACTTTTTGCTATACGACGCTTGTTGTCAAGCTTTTTTCCTATTTTCGACCACTATATACTTGCTGTAGATTTGATTTTTCAATGTATTAAATCCAAGTATATAATGCATAGAATTGCATTCACAACTATTAAACTATAGTTTTAGAGTCTTTCCACATTCTAGTGCTATAGGATATATGTATAAATGGATCTGCAAGTCTTCTGAGTAAATAGTACAATGCATTTAATGGCATTTCCACGTTGAAAACAATTGCTAGCAAGCTTTTTTCATATTACAATACTATAGCGTTAGTGTAATATACCAACGAAAACGCTGTAACTCTTACATACACTACTTTCTGCTGTGAAACCCACGTTTCCAAGCTTTTTCCCATACTTTGGACCACTATATACTTTTCAATGTATCAAATCCAAGTTGAAAATGCAAAGAATTGAGTTCACACCTAATAAACTATAGTTTTCAAGTGTGTTTCAACCTTTTACTGCTATGTATAAATTAATTTGCAGGCTTTAAGATAAATAGTGAAATGCATTAAATAGCATATACCATCCTGGGAACCATCGTCAATAAGCTGTTTCCATATCACTATTGTATAGCTCTAGTGTAATATGTCAACAACGATACTGTAACTTTTACACACAACACTTTTTGCAAGAAAACAATCGTTTTTAAGCTTTTTTCCTACTTTGGTAGACTACGAACTGCTGTACATTTGATTTTAAAAATGTAGTGAATGCAAGTTGTGAATGCATTGGATTGTACTCACACCTTTCAGTTTTCCAATCTTCTCTTTCTATTGTGCTTATGTATAGATGAATTTGCAGGCATTCAAATATATAGTAAATTGCATTTTCCCCCTTGGAAAGTATTTTGAAAAAGCTATTACTATATTTCAATACAATAGCATTAGTGTGATATAACAAAAGTGATGCACACAACTTTTTGCTATATAACCGTCGTTTTTAAAGTTATTTCCTACTTTGGGAGACTGTAACTGCTTTATAATATGTTTTGCATAGTATTAAATTTCAACGTATTAAATCCAAGTTGAAAATATATAAGAATTGCATTTACATCATTTGTGTTCAAGTGTGTTTCCACCTGTCACTCAAATAGTATATATATGTATAAATGGATTTGCAGGCTCGTAAATGAATGATAGAATGCTTCAAATAGCATTTTCAACCTTGTTAGTAAGCTTTTTTTTTCATATTACCATACTTACTATATTTCAATACTATAGCATTAGTGTAATATGTCGAAAACTATACTGAAACTCTTATACTCAACACTTTTTGCTATACAACGCTTGTTGTCAAGCTTTTTTCCTATTTTCGACCACTATATACTTGCTGTAGATTTGATTTTTCAATGTATTAAATCCAAGTATATAATGCATAGAATTGCATTCACAACTATTAAACTATAGTTTTAGAGTCTTTCCACATTCTAGTGCTATAGGATATATGTATAAATGGATCTGCAAGTCTTCTGAGTAAATAGTACAATGCATTTAATGGCATTTCCACGTTGAAAACAATTGCTAGCAAGCTTTTTTCATATTACAATACTATAGCGTTAGTGTAATATACCAACGAAAACGCTGTAACTCTTACATACACTACTTTCTGCTGTGAAACCCACGTTTCCAAGCTTTTTCCCATACTTTGGACCACTATATACTTTTCAATGTATCAAATCCAAGTTGAAAATGCAAAGAATTGAGTTCACACCTAATAAACTATAGTTTTCAAGTGTGTTTCAACCTTTTACTGCTATGTATAAATTAATTTGCAGGCTTTAAGATAAATAGTGAAATGCATTAAATAGCATATACCATCCTGGGAACCATCGTCAATAAGCTGTTTCCATATCACTATTGTATAGCACTAGTGTGTCAACGACGATGCTGTAACTTTTACACACAACACTTTTTGCTACAAAACAATCGTTTTTAAGCTTTTTCCTACTTTGGTAGACTACGAACTGCTGTACATTTGATTTTAAAAATGTAGTGAATGCAAGTTGTGAATGCATTGGATTGTACTCACACAGTTTTCAAATCTTTTCTTTCTATTGTGCTTATGTATAGATGAATTTGCAGGCATTCAAATATATAGTAAATTGCATTTTCCCCCTTGGAAAGTATTTTGAAAAAGCTATTACTATATTCCAATACAATAGCATTAGTGTGATATAACAAAAGTGATGCACACAACTTTTTGCTATATAACCGTCGTTTTCAAAGTTATTTCCTACTTTGGGAGACTGTAACTGCTTTATAATATATTTTGCATAGTATTAAATTTCAACGTATTAAATCCAAGTTGAAAATATATAAGAATTGCATTTACATCATTTGTGTTCAAGTGTGTTTCCACCTGTCACTCAAATAGTATATATATGTATAAATGGATTTGCAGGCTCGTAAATGAATGATAGAATGCTTCAAATAGCATTTTCAACCTTGTTAGTAAGCTTTTTTTTTCATATTACCATACTTACTATATTTCAATACTATAGCATTAGTGTAATATGTCGAAAACTATACTGAAACTCTTACACTCAACACTTTTTGCTATACAACGCTTGTTGTCAAGCTTTTTTCCTATTTTCGACCACTATATACTTGCTGTAGATTTGATTTTTCAATGTATTAAATCCAAGTATATAATGCATAGAATTGCATTCACAACTATTAAACTATAGTTTTAGAGTCTTTCCACATTCTAGTGCTATAGGATATATGTATAAATGGATCTGCAAGTCTTCTGAGTAAATAGTACAATTCATTTAATGGCATTTCCACGTTGAAAACAATTGCTAGCAAGATTTTTCATATTACAATACTATAGCGTTAGTGTAATATACAAACGACAACGCTGTAACTCTTACATACACTACTTTCTGCTGTGAAACCCACGTTTCCAAGCTTTTTCCCATACTTTGGACCACTATATACTTTTCAATGTATCAAATCCAAGTTGAAAATGCAAAGAATTGAGTTCACACCTAATAAACTATAGTTTTCAAGTGTGTTTCAACCTTTTACTGCTATGTATAAATTAATTTGCAGGCTTTCAGATAAATTGTGAAATGCATTAAATAGCATATACCATCCTGGGAACCATCGTCAATAAGCTGTTTCCATATCACTATTGTATAGCACTAGTGTGTCAACGACGATGCTGTAACTTTTACACACAACACTTTTTGCTACAAAACAATCGTTTTAAAGCTTTTTTCCTACTTTGGTAGACTACGAACTGCTGTACATTTGATTTTAAAAATGTAGTGAATGCAAGTTGTGAATGCATTGGATTGTACTCACACAGTTTTCAAATCTTTTCTTTCTATTGTGCTTATGTATAGATGAATTTGCAGGCATTCAAATATATAGTAAATTGCATTTTCCCCCTTGAAAAGTATTTTGAAAAAGCTATTACTATATTCCTATACAATAGCATTAGTGTGATATAACAAAAGTGATGCACATAAGTTTTTGCTATATAACCGTCGTTTTCAAAGTTATTTCCTACTTTGGGAGACTGTAACTGCTTTATAATATATTTTGCATAGTTTTAAATTTCAACGTATTAAATCCAAGTTGAAAATATATAAGAATTGCATTTACATTATTTGTGTTCAAGTGTGTTTCCACCTGTCACTCAAATAGTATATATATGTATAAATGGATTTGCAGGCTCGTAAATGAATGATAGAATGCTTCAAATAGCATTTTCAACTTTGTTAGTAAGCTTTTTTTTTCATATTACCATATTTACTATATTTCAATACTATAGCATTAGTGTAATATGTCGAAAACTATACTGAAACTCTTACACTCAACACTTTTTGCTATACAACGCTTGTTGTCAAGCTTTTTTCCTATTTTCGACCACTATATACTTGCTGTAGATTTGATTTTTCAATGTATTAAATCCAAGTATATAATGCATAGAATTGCATTCACAACTATTAAACTATAGTTTTAGAGTCTTTCCACATTCTAGTGCTATAGGATATATGTATAAATGGATCTGCAAGTCTTCTGAGTAAATAGTACAATGCATTTAATGGCATTTCCACGTTGAAAACAATTGCTAGCAAGCTTTTTTCATATTACAATACTATAGCGTTAGTGTAATATACAAACGACAACGCTGTAACTCTTACATACACTACTTTCTGCTGTGAAACCCACGTTTCCAAGCTTTTTCCCATACTTTGGACCACTATATACTTTTCAATGTATCAAATACAAGTTGAAAATGCAAAGAATTGAGTTCACACCTAATAAACTATAGTTTTCAAGTGTGTTTCAACCTTTTACTGCTATGTATAAATTAATTTGCAGGCTTTCAGATAAATTGTGAAATGCATTAAATAGCATATACCATCCTGGGAACCATCGTCAATAAGCTGTTTCCATATCACTATTGTATAGCACTAGTGTGTCAACGACGATGCTGTAACTTTTACACACAACACTTTTTGCTACAAAACAATCGTTTCAAAGCTTTTTTCCTACTTTGGTAGACTACGAACTGCTGTACATTTGATTTTAAAAATGTAGTGAATGCAAGTTGTGAATGCATTGGATTGTCCTCACACAGTTTTCCAATCTTTTCTTTCTATTGTGCTTATGTATAGATGAATTTGCAGGCATTCAAATATATAGTAAATTGCATTTTCCCCCTTGGAAAGTATTTTGAAAAAGCTATTACTATATTTCAATACAATAGCATTAGTGTAATATAACAAAAGTGATGCACATAAGTTTTTGCTATATAATCGTCGTTTTCAAAGTTATTTCCTACTTTGGGAGACTGTAACTGCTTTATAATATATTTTGCATAGTATTAAATTTCAACATTAAATCCAAGTTGAAAATATATAAGAATTGCATTTACATCATTTGTGTTCAAGTGTGTTTCCACCTGTCACTCAAATAGTATATATATGTATAAATGGATTTGCAGGCTCGTAAATGAATGATAGAATGCTTCAAATAGCATTTTCAACCTTGTTAGTAAGCTTTTTTTTTCATATTACCATATTTACTATATTTCAATACTATAGCATTAGTGTAATATGTCGAAAACTATACTGAAACTCTTACACTCAACACTTTTTGCTATACAACGCTTGTTGTCAAGCTTTTTTCCTATTTTCGACCACTATATACTTGCTGTAGATTTGATTTTTCAATGTATTAAATCCAAGTATATAATGCATAGAATTGCATTCACAACTATTAAACTATAGTTTTAGAGCCTTTCCACATTCTAGTGCTATAGGATATATGTATAAATGGATCTGCAAGTCTTCTGAGTAAATAGTACAATGCATTTAATGGCATTTCCACGTTGAAAACAATTGCTAGCGAGCTTTTTTCATATTACAATACTAAAGCGTTAGTGTAATATACAAACGACAACGCTGTAACTCTTACATACACTACTTTCTGCTGTGAAACCCACGTTTCCAAGCTTTTTCCCATACTTTGGACCACTATATACTTTTCAATGTATCAAATCCGAGATGAAAATGCAAAGAATTGAGTTCACACCTGATAAACCGTAGTTTTCAAGTGTGTTTCAACCTTTTACTGCTATGTATAAATTAATTTGCAGGCTTTAAGATAAATAGTGAAATGCATTAAATAGCATATACCATCCTGGGAACCATCGTCAATAAGCTGTTTCCATATCACTATTGTATAGCTCTAGTGTAATATGTTAACGACTATACTGTAACTTTTACACACAACACTTTTTGCAAGAAAACAATCGTTTTTAAGCTTTTTTCCTACTTTGGCAGACTACAAACTGCTGTACATTTGATTTTAAAATGTAGTGAATGCAAGTTGTGAATGCATTGGATTGTACTCACACCTTTCAGTTTTCCAATCTTTTCTTTCTATTGTGCTTATGTATAGATGAATTTGCAGGCATTCAAATATATAGTAAATTGCATTTTCCCCCTTGGAAAGTATTTTTAAAAAGCTATTACTATATTTCAATACAATAGCATTAGTGTTATATAACAAAATTGATGCTCTTTTTACACTTTGACAAACACAAGTTTTTGCTATATAACCGTCGTTTTCAAAGTTATTTCCTACTCATGGAGACTGTAACTGCTTTATAATATATTTTGCATAGTATTAAATTTCAACGTATTAAATCCAAGTTGAAAATATATAAGAATTGCATTTACATCATGTGTGTTCAAGTGTGTTTCCACCTGTCACTCAAATAGTATATATATGTATAAATGGATTTGCAGGCTCGTAAATGAATGATAGAATGCTTCAAATAGCATTTTCAACCTTGTTAGTAAGCTTTTTTTTTCATATTACAATACTTACAATATTTCAATACTATAGCATTAGTGTAATATGTCAAAAACAATACTGAAACTCATACACTCAACACTTTTTGCTATACAACGCTTGTTGTCAAGCTGTTTTCCTATTTTCGACCACTATATACTTGCTGTAGATTTGATTTTTCAAAGTATTAAATCCAAGTATATAATGCATAGAATTGCATTCACAACTATTAAACTACAGTTTTAGAGTCTTTCCACATTCTAGTGCTATAGGATATATGTATAAATGGATCTGCAAGTCTTCTGAGTAAATAGTACAATGCATTTAATGGCATTTCCACGTTGAAAACAATTGCTAGCAAGCTTTTTTCATATTACAATACTATAGCGTTAGTGTAATATACAAACGACAACGCTGTAACTCTTACATACACTACTTTCTGCTGTGAAACCCACGTTTCCAAGCTTTTTCCCATACTTTGGACCACTATATACTTTTCAATGTATCAAATCCAAGTTGAAAATGCAAAGAATTGAGTTCACACCTAATAAACTATTGTTTTCAAGTGTGTTTCTACCTTTTACTGCTATGTATAAATTAATTTGCAGGCTTTCAGATAAATTGTGAAATGCATTAAATAGCATATACCATCCTGGGAACCATCGTCAATAAGCTGTTTCCATATCACTATTGTATAGCACTAGTGTGTCAACGACGATGCTGTAACTTTTACACACAACACTTTTTGCTACAAAACAATCGTTTTAAAGCTTTTTTCCTACTTTGGTAGACTACGAACTGCTGTACATTTGATTTTAAAATGTAGTGAATGCAAGTTGTGAATGCATTGGATTGTACTCACACCTTTCAGTTTTCCAATCTTCACTTTCAATTGTGCTTATGTATAGATGAATTTGCAGGCATTCAAATATATAGTAAATTGCATTTTCCCCCTTGGAAAGTATTTTGAAAAAGCTATCACTATATTTCAATACAATAGCATTAGTGTAATATAACAAAAGTGATGCACATAAGTTTTTGCTATATAATCGTCGTTTTCAAAGTTATTTCCTACTTTGGGAGACTGTAACTGCTTTATAATATATTTTGCATAGTATTAAATTTCAACATTAAATCCAAGTTGAAAATATATAAGAATTGCATTTACATCATTTGTGTTCAAGTGTGTTTCCACCTGTCACTCAAATAGTATATATATGTATAAATGGATTTGCAGGCTCGTAAATGAATGATAGAATGCTTCAAATAGCATTTTCAACCTTGTTAGTAAGCTTTTTTTTTCATATTACCATACTTACTATATTTCAATACTATAGCATTAGTGTAATATGTCGAAAACAATACTGAAACTCTTACACTCAACACTTTTTGCTATACAACGCTTGTTGTCAAGCTTTTTTCCTATTTTCGACCACTATATACTTGCTGTAGATTTGATTTTTCAATGTATTAAATCCAAGTATATAATGCATAGAATTGCATTCACAACTATTAAACTACAGTTTTAGAGTCTTTCCACATTCTAGTGCTATAGGATATATGTATAAATGGATCTGCAAGTCTTCTGCGTAAATAGTACAATGCATTTAATGGCATTTCCACGTTGAAAACAATTGCTAGCAAGCTTTTTTCATATTACAATACTATAGCGTTAGTGTAATATACAAACGACAACGCTGTAACTCTTACATACACTACTTTCTGCTGTGAAACCCACGTTTCCAAGCTTTTTCCCATACTTTGGACCACTATATACTTTTCAATGTATCAAATCCAAGTTGAAAATGCAAAGAATTGAGTTCACACCTAATAAACTATAGTTTTCAAGTGTGTTTCTACCTTTTACTGCTATGTATAAATTAATTTGCAGGCTTTCAGATAAATTGTGAAATGCATTAAATAGCATATACCATCCTGGGAACCATCGTCAATAAGCTGTTTCCATATCACTATTGTATAGCACTAGTGTGTCAACGACGGTGCTGTAACTTTTACACACAACACTTTTTGCTACAAACTTATGTGCATCACTTTTGTTATATTACACTAATGCTATTGTATTGAAATATAGTAATAGCTTCTTCAAATAGCATTTTCAACCTTGTTAGTAAGCTTTTTTTTTCATATTACCATACTTACTATATTTCAATACTATAGCATTAGTGTAATATGTCGAAAACAATACTGAAACTCTTACACTCAACACTTTTTGCTATACAACGCTTGTTGTCAAGCTTTTTTCCTATTTTCGACCACTATATACTTGCTGTAGATTTGATTTTTCAATGTATTAAATCCAAGTATATAATGCATAGAATTGCATTCACAACTATTAAACTACAGTTTTAGAGTCTTTCCACATTCTAGTGCTATAGGATATATGTATAAATGGATCTGCAAGTCTTCTGCGTAAATAGTACAATGCATTTAATGGCATTTCCACGTTGAAAACAATTGCTAGCAAGCTTTTTTCATATTACAATACTATAGCGTTAGTGTAATATACAAACGACAAAGCTGTAACTCTTACATACACTACTTTCTGCTGTGAAACCCACGTTTCCAAGCTTTTTCCCATACTTTGGACCACTATATACTTTTCAATGTATCAAATCCAAGTTGAAAATGCAAAGAATTGAGTTCACACCTAATAAACTATAGTTTTCAAGTGTGTTTCTACCTTTTACTGCTATGTATAAATTAATTTGCAGGCTTTCAGATAAATTGTGAAATGCATTAAATAGCATATACCATCCTGGGAACCATCGTCAATAAGCTGTTTCCATATCACTATTGTATAGCACTAGTGTGTCAACGACGATGCTGTAACTTTTACACACAACACTTTTTGCTACAAAACAATCGTTTTAAAGCTTTTTTCCTACTTTGGTAGACTACGAACTGCTGTACATTTGATTTTAAAATGTAGTGAATGCAAGTTGTGAATGCATTGGATTGTACTCACACCTTTCAGTTTTCCAATCTTCACTTTCAATTGTGCTTATGTATAGATGAATTTGCAGGCATTCAAATATATAGTAAATTGCATTTTCCCCCTTGGAAAGTATTTTGAAGAAGCTATTACTATATTTCAATACAATAGCATTAGTGTAATATAACAAAAGTGATGCACATAAGTTTTTGCTATATAATCGTCGTTTTCAAAGTTATTTCCTACTTTGGGAGAGTGTAACTGCTTTATAATATATTTTGCATAGTATTAAATTTCAACATTAAATCCAAGTTGAAAATATATAAGAATTGCATTTACATCATTTGTGTTCAAGTGTGTTTCCACCTGTCACTCAAATAGTATATATATGTATAAATGGATTTGCAGGCTCGTAAATGAATGATAGAATGCTTCAAATAGCATTTTCAACCTTGTTAGTAAGCTTTTTTTTTCATATTACCATACTTACTATATTTCAATACTATAGCATTAGTGTAATATGTCGAAAACAATACTGAAACTCTTACACTCAACACTTTTTGCTATACAACGCTTGTTGTCAAGCTTTTTTCCTATTTTCGACCACTATATACTTGCTGTAGATTTGATTTTTCAATGTATTAAATCCAAGTATATAATGCATAGAATTGCATTCACAACTATTAAACTATAGTTTTAGAGTCTTTCCACATTCTAGTGCTATAGGATATATGTATAAATGGATCTGCAAGTCTTCTGCGTAAATAGTACAATGCATTTAATGGCATTTCCACGTTGAAAACAATTGCTAGCAAGCTTTTTTCATATTACAATACTATAGCGTTAGTGTAATATACAAACGACAAAGCTGTAACTCTTACATACACTACTTTCTGCTGTGAAACCCACGTTTCCAAGCTTTTTCCCATACTTTGGACCACTATATACTTTTCAATGTATCAAATCCAAGTTGAAAATGCAAAGAATTGAGTTCACACCTAATAAACTATAGTTTTCAAGTGTGTTTCTACCTTTTACTGCTATGTATAAATTAATTTGCAGGCTTTCAGATAAATTGTGAAATGCATTAAATAGCATATACCATCCTGGGAACCATCGTCAATAAGCTGTTTCCATATCACTATTGTATAGCACTAGTGTGTCAACGACGATGCTGTAACTTTTACACACAACACTTTTTGCTACAAAACAATCGTTTTAAAGCTTTTTTCCTACTTTGGTAGACTACGAACTGCTGTACATTTGATTTTAAAATGTAGTGAATGCAAGTTGTGAATGCATTGGATTGTACTCACACCTTTCAGTTTTCCAATCTTCACTTTCAATTGTGCTTATGTATAGATGAATTTGCAGGCATTCAAATATATAGTAAATTGCATTTTCCCCCTTGGAAAGTATTTTGAAGAAGCTATTACTATATTTCAATACAATAGCATTAGTGTAATATAACAAAAGTGATGCACATAAGTTTTTGCTATATAATCGTCGTTTTCAAAGTTATTTCCTACTTTGGGAGAGTGTAACTGCTTTATAATATATTTTGCATAGTATTAAATTTCAACATTAAATCCAAGTTGAAAATATATAAGAATTGCATTTACATCATTTGTGTTCAAGTGTGTTTCCACCTGTCACTCAAATAGTATATATATGTATAAATGGATTTGCAGGCTCGTAAATGAATGATAGAATGCTTCAAATAGCATTTTCAACCTTGTTAGTAAGCTTTTTTTTTCATATTACCATACTTACTATATTTCAATACTATAGCATTAGTGTAATATGTCGAAAACAATACTGAAACTCTTACACTCAACACTTTTTGCTATACAACGCTTGTTGTCAAGCTTTTTTCCTATTTTCGACCACTATATACTTGCTGTAGATTTGATTTTTCAATGTATTAAATCCAAGTATATAATGCATAGAATTGCATTCACAACTATTAAACTACAGTTTTAGAGTCTTTCCACATTCTAGTGCTATAGGATATATGTATAAATGGATCTGCAAGTCTTCTGCGTAAATAGTACAATGCATTTAATGGCATTTCCACGTTGAAAACAATTGCTAGCAAGCTTTTTTCATATTACAATACTATAGCGTTAGTGTAATATACAAACGACAAAGCTGTAACTCTTACATACACTACTTTCTGCTGTGAAACCCACGTTTCCAAGCTTTTTCCCATACTTTGGACCACTATATACTTTTCAATGTATCAAATCCAAGTTGAAAATGCAAAGAATTGAGTTCACACCTAATAAACTATAGTTTTCAAGTGTGTTTCTACCTTTTACTGCTATGTATAAATTAATTTGCAGGCTTTCAGATAAATTGTGAAATGCATTAAATAGCATATACCATCCTGGGAACCATCGTCAATAAGCTGTTTCCATATCACTATTGTATAGCACTAGTGTGTCAACGACGATGCTGTAACTTTTACACACAACACTTTTTGCTACAAAACAATCGTTTTAAAGCTTTTTTCCTACTTTGGTAGACTACGAACTGCTGTACATTTGATTTTAAAATGTAGTGAATGCAAGTTGTGAATGCATTGGATTGTACTCACACCTTTCAGTTTTCCAATCTTCACTTTCAATTGTGCTTATGTATAGATGAATTTGCAGGCATTCAAATATATAGTAAATTGCATTTTCCCCCTTGGAAAGTATTTTGAAGAAGCTATTACTATATTTCAATACAATAGCATTAGTGTAATATAACAAAAGTGATGCACATAAGTTTTTGCTATATAATCGTCGTTTTCAAAGTTATTTCCTACTTTGGGAGAGTGTAACTGCTTTATAATATATTTTGCATAGTATTAAATTTCAACATTAAATCCAAGTTGAAAATATATAAGAATTGCATTTACATCATTTGTGTTCAAGTGTGTTTCCACCTGTCACTCAAATAGTATATATATGTATAAATGGATTTGCAGGCTCGTAAATGAATGATAGAATGCTTCAAATAGCATTTTCAACCTTGTTAGTAAGCTTTTTTTTTCATATTACCATACTTACTATATTTCAATACTATAGCATTAGTGTAATATGTCGAAAACAATACTGAAACTCTTACACTCAACACTTTTTGCTATACAACGCTTGTTGTCAAGCTTTTTTCCTATTTTCGACCACTATATACTTGCTGTAGATTTGATTTTTCAATGTATTAAATCCAAGTATATAATGCATAGAATTGCATTCACAACTATTAAACTACAGTTTTAGAGTCTTTCCACATTCTAGTGCTATAGGATATATGTATAAATGGATCTGCAAGTCTTCTGCGTAAATAGTACAATGCATTTAATGGCATTTCCACGTTGAAAACAATTGCTAGCAAGCTTTTTTCATATTACAATACTATAGCGTTAGTGTAATATACAAACGACAAAGCTGTAACTCTTACATACACTACTTTCTGCTGTGAAACCCACGTTTCCAAGCTTTTTCCCATACTTTGGACCACTATATACTTTTCAATGTATCAAATCCAAGTTGAAAATGCAAAGAATTGAGTTCACACCTAATAAACTATAGTTTTCAAGTGTGTTTCTACCTTTTACTGCTATGTATAAATTAATTTGCAGGCTTTCAGATAAATTGTGAAATGCATTAAATAGCATATACCATCCTGGGAACCATCGTCAATAAGCTGTTTCCATATCACTATTGTATAGCACTAGTGTGTCAACGACGATGCTGTAACTTTTACACACAACACTTTTTGCTACAAAACAATCGTTTTAAAGCTTTTTTCCTACTTTGGTAGACTACGAACTGCTGTACATTTGATTTTAAAATGTAGTGAATGCAAGTTGTGAATGCATTGGATTGTACTCACACCTTTCAGTTTTCCAATCTTCACTTTCAATTGTGCTTATGTATAGATGAATTTGCAGGCATTCAAATATATAGTAAATTGCATTTTCCCCCTTGGAAAGTATTTTGAAGAAGCTATTACTATATTTCAATACAATAGCATTAGTGTAATATAACAAAAGTGATGCACATAAGTTTTTGCTATATAATCGTCGTTTTCAAAGTTATTTCCTACTTTGGGAGACTGTAACTGCTTTATAATATATTTTGCATAGTATTAAATTTCAACGTATTAAATCCAAGTTGAAAATATATAAGAATTGCATTTACATCATTTGTGTTCAAGTGTGTTTCCACCTGTCACTCAAATAGTATATATATGTATAAATGGATTTGCAGGCTCGTAAATGAATGATAGAATGCTTCAAATAGCATTTTCAACCTTGTTAGTAAGCTTTTTTTTTCATATTACCATACTTACTGTATTTCAATACTATAGCATTAGTGTAATATGTCGAAAACAATACTGAAACTCTTACACTCAACACTTTTTGCTATACAACGCTTGTTGTCAAGCTTTTTTCCTATTTTCGACCACTATATACTTGCTGTAGATTTGATTTTTCAATGTATTAAATCCAAGTATATAATGCATAGAATTGCAATCACAACTATTAAACTAGAGTTTTAGAGTCTTTCCACATTCTAGTGCTATAGGATATATGTATAAATGGATCTGCAAGTCTTCTGAGTAAATAGTACAATGCATTTAATGGCATTTCCACGTTGAAAACAGTTGCTAGGAAGCTTTTTTCATATTACAATACTATAGCGTTAGTGTAATATACAAACGACAACGCTGTAACTCTTACATACACTACTTTCTGCTGTGAAACCCACGTTTTCAAGCTTTTTCCCATACTTTGGACCACTATATACTTTTCAATGTATCAAATCCGAGATGAAAATGCAAAGAATTGAGTTCACACCTGATAAACCGTAGTTTTCAAGTGTGTTTCAACCTTTTACTGCTATGTATAAATTAATTTGCAGGCTTTCAGATAAATAGTGAAATGCATTAAATAGCATATACCATCCTGGGAACCATCGTCAATAAGCTGTTTCCATATCACTATTGTATAGCTCTAGTGTAATATGTTAACGACTATACTGTAACTTTTACACACAACACTTTTTGCAAGAAAACAATCGTTTTAAAGCTTTTTTCCTACTTTGGCAGACTACAAACTGCTGTACATTTGATTTTAAAATGTAGTGAATGCAAGTTGTGAATGCATTGGATTGTACTCACACCTTTCAGTTTTCCAATCTTTTCTTTCTATTGTGCTTATGTATAGATGAATTTGCAGGCATTCAAATATATAGTAAATTGCATTTTCCCCCTTGGAAAGTATTTTTAAAAAGCTATTACTATATTTCAATACAATAGCATTAGTGTTATATAACAAAATTGATGCTCTTTTTACACTTTGACAAACACAAGTTTTTGCTATATAACCGTCGTTTTCAAAGTTATTTCCTACTCATGGAGACTGTAACTGCTTTATAATATATTTTGCATAGTATTAAATTTCAACGTATTAAATCCAAGTTGAAAATATATAAGAATTGCATTTACATCATGTGTGTTCAAGTGTGTTTCCACCTGTCACTCAAATAGTATATATATGTATAAATGGATTTGCAGGCTCGTAAATGAATGATAGAATGCTTCAAATAGCATTTTCAACCTTGTTAATAAGCTTTTTTTTTCATGTTACCATACTTACTATATTTCAATACTATAGCATTAGTGTAATATGTCGAAAACTATACTGAAACTCTTACACTCAACACTTTTTGCTATACAACGCTTGTTGTCAAGCTTTTTTCCTATTTTCGACCACTATATACTTGCTGTAGATTTGATTTTTCAATGTATTAAATCCAAGTATATAATGCATAGAATTGCATTCACAACTATTAAACTATAGTTTTAGAGCCTTTCCACATTCTAGTGCTATAGGATATATGTATAAATGGATCTGCAAGTCTTCTAATTAAATAGTACAATGCATTTAATGGCATTTCCACGTTGAAAACAATTGCTAGCAAGCTTTTTTCATATTACAATACTATAGCATTAGTGTAATATACAAACGACAACGCTGTAACTCTTACATACACTACTTTCTGCTGTGAAACCCACGTTTTCAAGCTTTTTCCCATACTTTGGACCACTATATACTTTTCAATGTATCAAATCCAAGTTGAAAATGCAAAGAATTGAGTTCACACCTGATAAACTATAGTTTTCAAGTGTGTTTCAACCTTTTACTGCTATGTATAAATTAATTTGCAGGCTTTAAGATAAATAGTGAAATGCATTAAATAGCATATACCATCCCGGGAATCATCGTCAATAAGCTGTTTCCATATCACTATTGTATAGCTCTAGTGTAATATGTCAACGACGATGCTGTAACTTTAACACACAACACTTTTTGCTACAAAACAATCGTTTTTAAGCTTTTTTCCTACTTTGGTAGACTACGAACTGCTGTACATTTGATTTTAAAAATGTAGTGAATGCAAGTTGTGAATGCATTGGATTGTACTCACACCTTTCAGTTTTCCAATCTTTTCTTTCTATTGTGCTTATATATAGATGAATTTGCAGGCATTCAAATATATAGTAAATTGCATTTTCCCCCTTGGAAAGTATTTTGAAAAAGCTATTACTATATTTCAATACAATAGCATTAGCGTTATATAACAAAAGTGATGCTCTTTTTACACTTTGACACACACAACTTTTTGCTATATAACCGTCGTTTTCAAAGTTATTTCCTACTTTGGGAGACTGTAACTGCTTTATAATATATTTTGCATAGTATTATTTTCAACGTATTAAATCCAAGTTGAAAATATATAAGAATTGCATTTACATCATTTGTGTTCAAGTGTGTTTCCACCTGTCACTCAAATAGTATATATATGTATAAATGGATTTGCAGGCTCGTAAATGAATGATAGAATGCTTCAAATAGCATTTTCAACCTTGTTAGTAAGCTTTTTTTTTCATATTACCATACTTACTATATTTCAATACTATAGCATTAGTGTAATATGTCGAAAACTATACTGAAACTCTTACACTCAACACTTTTTGCTATACAACGCTTGTTGTCAAGCTTTTTTCCTATTTTCGACCACTATATACTTGCTGTAGATTTGATTTTTCAATGTATTAAATCCAAGTATATAATGCATAGAATTGCATTCACAACTATTAAACTATAGTTTTAGAGTCTTTCCACATTCTAGTGCTATAGGATATATGTATAAATGGATCTGCAAGTCTTCTGAGTAAATAGTACAATGCATTTAATGGCATTTCCACGTTGAAAACAATTGCTAGCAAGCTTTTTTCATATTACAATACTATAGCGTTAGTGTAATATACCAACGAAAACGCTGTAACTCTTACATACACTACTTTCTGCTGTGAAACCCACGTTTCCAAGCTTTTTCCCATACTTTGGACCACTATATACTTTTCAATGTATCAAATCCAAGTTGAAAATGCAAAGAATTGAGTTCACACCTGATAAACTATAGTTTTCAAGTGTGTTTCAACCTTTCACTGCTATGTATAAATTAATTTGCAGGCTTTAAGATAAATAGTGAAATGCATTAAATAGCATATACCATCCTGGGAACCATCGTCAATAAGCTGTTTCCATATCACTATTGTATAGCACTAGTATGTCAACGACGATGCTGTAACTTTTACACACAACACTTTTTGCTACAAAACAATCGTTTTTAAGCTTTTTCCTACTTTGGTAGACTACGAACTGCTGTACATTTGATTTTAAAAATGTAGTGAATGCAAGTTGTGAATGCATTGGATTGTACTCACACCTTTCAGTTTTCCAATCTTCTCTTTCTATTGTGCTTATGTATAGATGAATTTGCAGGCATTCAAATATATAGTAAATTGCATTTTCCCCCTTGGAAAGTATTTTGAAGAAGCTATTACTATATTTCAATACAATAGCATTAGTGTTATATAACAAAAGTGATGCTCTTTTTACACTTTGACACACACAACTTTTTGCTATATAACCGTCGTTTTCAAAGTTATTTCCTACTTTGGGAGACTGTAACTGCTTTATAATATATTTTGCATAGTATTAAATTTCAACGTATTAAATCCAAGTTGAAAATATATAAGAATTGCATTTACATCATTTGTGTTCAAGTGTGTTTCCACCTGTCACTCAAATAGTATATATATGTATAAATGGATTTGCAGGCTCGTAAATGAATGATAGAATGCTTCAAATAGCATTTTCAACCTTGTTAGTAAGCTTTTTTTTTCATATTACCATACTTACTATATTTCAATACTATAGCATTAGTGTAATATGTCGAAAACTATACTGAAACTCTTACACTCAACACTTTTTGCTATACAACGCTTGTTGTCAAGCTTTTTTCCTATTTTCGACCACTATATACTTGCTGTAGATTTGATTTTTCAATGTATTAAATCCAAGTATATAATGCATAGAATTGCATTCACAACTATTAAACTATAGTTTTAGAGTCTTTCCACATTCTAGTGCTATAGGATATATGTATAAATGGATCTGCAAGTCTTCTGAGTAAATAGTACAATGCATTTAATGGCATTTCCACGTTGAAAACAATTGCTAGCAAGCTTTTTTCATATTACAATACTATAGCGTTAGTGTAATATACCAACGAAAACGCTGTAACTCTTACATACACTACTTTCTGCTGTGAAACCCACGTTCCCAAGCTTTTTCCCATACTTTGGACCACTATATACTTTTCAATGTATCAAATCCGAGATGAAAATGCAAAGAATTGAGTTAACACCTGATAAACTATAGTTTTCAAGTGTGTTTCAACCTTTCACTGCTATGTATAAATTAATTTGCAGGCTTTAAGATAAATAGTGAAATGCATTAAATAGCATATACCATCCTGGGAACCATCGTCAATAAGCTGTTTCCCTATCACTATTGTATAGCACTAGTGTTTCAACGACGATGCTGTAACTTTAACACACAACACTTTTTGCAAGAAAACAATCGTTTTTAAGCTTTTTTCCTACTTTGGTAGACTACGAACTGCTGTACATTTGATTTTAAAAATGTAGTGAATGCAAGTTGTGAATGCATTGGATTGTACTCACACCTTTCAGTTTTCCAATCTTCTCTTTCTATTGTGCTTATGTATAGATGAATTTGCAGGCATTCAAATATATAGTAAATAGCATTTCCCCCCTTGGAAAGTATTTTGAAGAAGCTATTACTATATTTCAATACAATAGTATTAGTGTGATATAACAAAAGTGATGCACACAAGTTTTTGCTATATAACCGTCGTTTTCAAAGTTATTTCCTACTTTGGGAGACTGTAACTGCTTTATAATATATTTTGCAAAGTATTAAATTTCAACGTATTAAATCCAAGTTGAAAATATATAAGAATTGCATTTACATCATTTGTGTTCAAGTGTGTTTCCACCTGTCACTCAAATAGTATATATATGTATAAATGGATTTGCAGGCTCGTAAATGAATGATAGAATGCTTCAAATAGCATTTTCAACCTTGTTAGTAAGCTTTTTTTTTCATATTACCATACTTACTATATTTCAATACTATAGCATTAGTGTAATATGTCGAAAACAATACTGAAACTCTTACACTCAACACTTTTTGCTATACAACGCTTGTTGTCAAGCTTTTTTCCTATTTTCGACCACTATATACTTGCTGTAGATTTGATTTTTCAATGTATTAAATCCAAGTATATAATGCATAGAATTGCATTGACAACTATTAAACTACAGTTTTAGAGTCTTTCAGAATTCTAGTGCTATAGGATATATGTATAAATGGATCTGCAATTCTTCTAAGTAAATAGTACAATGCATTGAATAGCATTTCCACGTTGAAAACAATTGCTAGCAAGCTTTTTTCCTATTACAATACTATAGCGTTAGTATAATATACAAACAACAACGCTGTAACTCTTACATACACTACTTTCTGCTGTGAAACCCACGTTTCCAAGCTTTTTCCCATACTTTGGACCACTATATACTTTTCAATGTATCAAATCCAAGTTGAAAATGCAAAGAATTGAGTTCACACCGAATAAACTATAGTTTTCAAGTGTGTTTCAACCTTTCACTGCTATGTATAAATTAATTTGCAGGCTTTAAGATAAATAGTGAAATGCATTAAATAGCATATACCATCCTGGGAACCATCGTCAATAAGCTGTTTCCCTATCACTATTGTATAGCACTAGTGTGTCAACGACGATGCTGTAACTTTAACACACAACACTTTTTTCTACAAAACAATCGTTTTAAAGCTTTTTTCCTACTTTGGTAGACTACGAACTGCTGTACATTTGATTTTGAAAATGTAGTGAATGCAAGTTGTGAATGCATTGGATTGTACTCACACCTTTCAGTTTTCCAATCTTTTCTTTCTATTGTGCTTATGTATAGATGAATTTGCAGGCATTCAAATATATAGTAAATTGCATTTTCCCCCTTGGAAAGTATTTTGAAAAAGCTCTTACTATATTTCAATACAATAGCATTAGTGTGATATAACAAAAGTGATGCACACAACTTTTTGCTATATAACCGTCGTTTTCAAAGTTATTTCCTACTTTGGGAGACTGTAACTGCTTTATAATATATTTTGCATAGTATTAAATTTCAACGTATTAAATCCAAGTTGAAAATATATAAGAATTGCATTTACATCATTTGTGTTCAAGTGTGGCTCCACCTGTCACTCAAATTGTATATATATGTATAAATGGACTTGCAGGCTCGTAAATGAATGATAGAATGCTTCAAATAGCATTTTCAACCTTGTTAGTAAGCTTTTTTTTTCATATTACCATATTTACTATATTTCAATACTATAGCATTAGTGTAATATGTCGAAAACTATACTGAAACTCTTACACTCAACACTTTTTGCTATACAACGCTTGTTGTCAAGCTTTTTTCCTATTTTCGACCACTATATAGTTGCTGTAGATTTGATTTTTCAATGTATTAAATCCAAGTATATAATGCATAGAATTGCATTCACAACTATTAAACTACAGTTTTAGAGTCTTTCCACATTCTAGTGCTATAGGAGATGTATAATGTATAAATGGATCTGCAAGTCTTCTGAGTAAATAGTACAATGCATTTAATGGCATTTCCACGTCGAAAACAATTGCTAGCAAGCTTTTTTCATATTACAATACTATAGCGTTAGTGTAATATACCAACGACAACGCTGTAACTCTTACATACACTACTTTCTGCTGTGAGACCCACGTTTCCAAGCTTTTTCCCATACTTTGGACCACTATATACTTTTCAATGTATCAAATCCGAGATGAAAAAGCAAAGAATTGAGTTCACACCTGATAAACTATAGTTTTCAAGTGTGTTTCTACCTTTTACTGCTATGTATAAATTAATTTGCAGGCTCTAAAATAAATAGTGAAATGCATTAAATAGCATATACCATCCTGGGAACCATCGTCAATAAGCTGTTTCCCTATCACTATTGTATAGCACTAGTGTGTCAACGACGATACTGTAACTTTTACACACAACACTTTTTGCTACAAAACCATCGTTTTTAAGCTTTTTTCCTACTTTGGTAGACTACGAACTGCTGTACATTTGATTTTAAAAATGTAGTGAATGCAAGTTGTGAATGCATTGGATTGTACTCACACCTTTCAGTTTTCCAATCTTTTCTTTCTATTGTGCTTATGTATAGATGAATTTGCAGGCATTCAAATATATAGTAAATTGCATTTTCCCCCTTGGAAAGTATTTTGAAGAAGCTATTACTATATTTCAATACAATAGTATTAGTGTGATATAACAAAAGTGATGCACACAAGTTTTTGCTATATAACCGTCGTTTTCAAAGTTATTTCCTACTTTGGGAGACTGTAACTGCTTTATAATATATTTTGCATAGTATTAAATTTCAACGTATTAAATCCAAGTTGAAAATATATAAGAATTGCATTTACATCATTTGTGTTCAAGTGTGTTTCCACCTGTCACTCAAATAGTATATATATGTATAAATGGATTTGCAGGCTCGTAAATGAATGATAGAATGCTTCAAATAGCATTTTCAACCTTGTTAGTAAGCTTTTTTTTTCATATTACCATACTTACTATATTTCAATACTATAGCATTAGTGTAATATGTCAAAAACAATACTGAAACTCTTACAATCAACACTTTTTGCTATACAACGCTTGTTGTCAAGCTTTTTTCCTATTTTCGACCACTATATACTTGCTGTAGATTTGATTTTTCAATGTATTAAATCCAAGTATATAATGCATAGAATTGCATTCACAACTATTAAACTATAGTTTTAGAGTCTTTCCACATTCTAGTGCTATAGGATATATGTATAAATGGATCTGCAAGTCTTCTAAGTGAATAGTACAATGCATTTAAAGGCATTTCCACGTCGAAATCAATTGCTAGCAAGCTTTTTTCATATTACAATACTATAGTGTCAGTGTGATATACCAACGACAACGCTGTAACTCTTACATACACTACATTCTGCTGTGAAACCCACGTTTCCAAGCTTTTTCCCATACTTTGGACCACTATATACTTTTCAATGTATCAAATCCAAGTTGAAAATGCAAAGAATTGAGTTCACACCGAATAAACTATAGTTTTCAAGTGTGTTCCAACCTTTTACTGCTATGTATAAATTAATTTGCAGGCTTTAAGATAAATAGTGAAATGCATTAAATAGCATATACCATCCTGGGAACCATCGTCAATAAGCTGTTTCCCTATCACTATTGTATAGCACTAGTGTGTCAAAGACGATGCTGTAACTTTTACACACAACACTTTTTGCTACAAAACAATCGTTTTTAAGCTTTTTTCCTACTTTGGTAGACTATGAACTGCTGTACATTTGATTTCAAAAATATAGTGAATGCAAGTTGTGAATTTCAGTTTTCCAATCTTCTTTTCCTATTGTGCTTTTGTATAGATGAATTTGCAGGCATTCAAATATATAGTAAATTGCATTTTCCCCCTTGGAAAGTATTTTGAAAAAGCTATTACTATATTTCAATACAATAGCATTAGCGTGATATAACAAAAGTGATGCACACAAGTTTTTGCTATATAACCGTCGTTTTTTAAAGTTATTTTCTACTTTGGGAGACTGTAACTGCTTTATAATATATTTTGCATAGTATTAAATTTCAACGTATTAAATCCAAGTTGAAAATATATAAGAATTGCATTTACATCATTTGTGTTCAAGTGTGTTTCCACCTGTCACTCAAATTGTATATATATGTATAAATGGATTTGCAGGCTCGTAAATGAATGATAGAATGCTTCAAATAGCATTTTCAACCTTGTTAGTAAGCTTTTTTTTTCATATTACCATACTTACTATATTTCAATACTATAGCATTAGTGTAATATGTCAAAAACAATACTGAAACTATTACAATCAACACTTTTTGCTATACAACGCTTGTTGTCAAGCTTTTTTCCTATTTTCGAACACTATATACTTGCTGTAGATTTGAATTTTCAATGTATTAAATCCAAGTATATAATGCATAGAATTGCATTCACAACTATTAAACTATAGTTTTAGAGTCTTTCCACATTCGAGTGCTATAGGAGATGTATAATGTATAAATGGATCTGCAAGTCTTCTGAGTAAATAGTACCATGCATTTAATAGCATTTCCTCGTCGAAAACAATTGCTAGCAAGCTTTTTTCATATTACAATACTATAGCGTTAGTGTAATATACCAACGACAACGCTGTAACTCTTACATACACTACTTTCTGCTGTGAGACCCACGTTTCCAAGCTTTTTCCCATACTTTGGACCACTATATACTTTTCAATGTATCAAATCTAAGTTGAAAATGCAAAGAATTGAGTTCACACCTAATAAACTATAGTTTTCAAGTGTGTTCCAACCTTTTACTGCTATGTATAAATTAATTTGCAGGCTTTAAGATAAATAGTGAAATGCATTAAATAGCATATACCATCCTGGGAACCATCGTCAATAAGCTGTTTCCCTATCACTATTGTATAGCACTAGTGTGTCAACGACGATGCTGTAACTTTTACACACAACACTTTTTGCTACAAAACAATCGTTTTTAAGCTTTTTTCCTACTTTGGTAGACTACGAACTGCTGTACATTTGATTTTAAAAATGTAGTGAATGCAAGTTGTGAATGCATTGGATTGTACTCACACCTTTCAGTTTTCCAATCTTTTCTTTCTATTGTGCTTATGTATAGATGAATTTGCAGGCATTCAAATATATAGTAAATTGCATTTTCCTTCTTGGAAAGTATTTTCAAAAAGCTCTTACTATATTTCAATACAATAGCATTAGTGTGATATAACAAAAGTGATGCACATAACTTTTTGCTATATAACCGTCGTTTTCAAAGTTATTTCCTACTTTGGGAGACTGTAACTGCTTTATAATATATTTTGCATAGTATTAAATTTCAACGTATTAAATCCAAGTTGAAAATATATAAGAATTGCATTTACATCATTTGTGTTCAAGTGTGTTTCCACCTGTCACTCAAATTGTATATATATGTATAAATGGATTTGCAGGCTCGTAAATGAATGATAGAATGCTTCAAATAGCATTTTCAACCTTGTTAGTAAGCTTTTTTTTTCATATTACCATACTTACTATATTTCAATACTATAGCATTAGTGTAATATGTCAAAAACAATACTGAAACTCTTACAATCAACACTTTTTGCTATACAACGCTTGTTGTCAAGCTTTTTTCCTATTTTCGAACACTATATACTTGCTGTAGATTTGAATTTTCAATGTATTAAATCCAAGTATATAATGCATAGAATTGCATTCACAACTATTAAACTATAGTTTTAGAGTCTTTCCACATTCGAGTGCTATAGGAAATATGTATAAATGGATCTGCAAGTCTTCTAAGTGAATAGTACAATGCATTTAATGGCATTTCCACGTCGAAAACAATTGCTAGCAAGCTTTTTTCATATTACAATACTATAGCGTCAGTGTGATATACCAACGACAACGCTGTAACTCTTACATACACTACATTCTGCTGTGAAACCCACGTTTCCAAGCTTTTTCCCATACTTTGGACCAGTATATACTTTTCAATGTATCAAATCCAAGTTGAAAATGCAAAGAATTGAGTTCACACCGAATAAACTATAGTTTTCAAGTGTGTTCCAACCTTTTACTGCTATGTATAAATTAATTTGCAGGCTTTAAGATAAATAGTGAAATGCATTAAATAGCATATACCATCCTGGGAACCATCCTCAATAAGCTGTTTCCCTATCACTATTGTATAGCACTAGTGTGTCAACGACGATGCTGTAACTTTTACACACAACACTTTTTGCTACAAAACAATCGTTTTTAAGCTTTTTTCCTACTTTGGTAGACTACGAACTGCTGTACATTTGATTTTAAAAATGTAGTGAATGCAAGTTGTGAATGCATTGGATTGTACTCACACCTTTCAGTTTTCCAATCTTTTCTTTCTATTGTGCTTATGTATAGATGAATTTGCAGGCATTCAAATATATAGTAAATTGCATTTTCCCCCTTGGAAAGTATTTTCAAAAAGCTCTTACTATATTTCAATACAATAGCATTAGTGTGATATAACAAAAGTGATGCACACAACTTTTTGCTATATAACCGTCGTTTTCAAAGTTATTTCCTACTTTGGGAGACTGTAACTGCTTTATAATATATTTTGCATAGTATTAAATTTCAACGTATTAAATCCAAGTTGAAAATATATAAGAATTGCATTTACATCATTTGTGTTCAAGTGTGTTTCCACCTGTCACTCAAATTGTATATATATGTATAAATGGATTTGCAGGCTCGTAAATGAATGATAGAATGCTTCAAATAGCATTTTCAACCTTGTTAGTAAGCTTTTTTTTTCATATTACCATACTTACTATATTTCAATACTATAGCATTAGTGTAATATGTCAAAAACAATACTGAAACTCTTACAATCAACACTTTTTGCTATACAACGCTTGTTGTCAAGCTTTTTTCCTATTTTCGAACACTATATACTTGCTGTAGATTTGAATTTTCAATGTATTAAATCCAAGTATATAATGCATAGAATTGCATTCACAACTATTAAACTATAGTTTTAGAGTCTTTCCACATTCGAGTGCTATAGGAAATATGTATAAATGGATCTGCAAGTCTTCTAAGTGAATAGTACAATGCATTTAATGGCATTTCCACGTCGAAAACAATTGCTAGCAAGCTTTTTTCATATTACAATACTATAGCGTCAGTGTGATATACCAACGACAACGCTGTAACTCTTACATACACTACATTCTGCTGTGAAACCCACGTTTCCAAGCTTTTTCCCATACTTTGGACCAGTATATACTTTTCAATGTATCAAATCCAAGTTGAAAATGCAAAGAATTGAGTTCACACCGAATAAACTATAGTTTTCAAGTGTGTTCCAACCTTTTACTGCTATGTATAAATTAATTTGCAGGCTTTAAGATAAATAGTGAAATGCATTAAATAGCATATACCATCCTGGGAACCATCCTCAATAAGCTGTTTCCCTATCACTATTGTATAGCACTAGTGTGTCAACGACGATGCTGTAACTTTTACACACAACACTTTTTGCTACAAAACAATCGTTTTTAAGCTTTTTTCCTACTTTGGTAGACTACGAACTGCTGTACATTTGATTTTAAAAATGTAGTGAATGCAAGTTGTGAATGCATTGGATTGTACTCACACCTTTCAGTTTTCCAATCTTTTCTTTCTATTGTGCTTATGTATAGATGAATTTGCAGGCATTCAAATATATAGTAAATTGCATTTTCCCCCTTGGAAAGTATTTTCAAAAAGCTCTTACTATATTTCAATACAATAGCATTAGTGTGATATAACAAAAGTGATGCACACAACTTTTTGCTATATAACCGTCGTTTTCAAAGTTATTTCCTACTTTGGGAGACTGTAACTGCTTTATAATATATTTTGCATAGTATTAAATTTCAACGTATTAAATCCAAGTTGAAAATATATAAGAATTGCATTTACATCATTTGTGTTCAAGTGTGGCTCCACCTGTCACTCAAATTGTATATATATGTATAAATGGACTTGCAGGCTCGTAAATGAATGATAGAATGCTTCAAATAGCATTTTCAACCTTGTTAGTAAGCTTTTTTTTTCATATCACCATACTTACTATATTTCAATACTATAGCATTAGTCTAATATGTCAAAAACAATACTGAAACTCTTACACTCAACACTTTTTGCTATACAACGCTTGTTGTCGAGCTTTTTTCCTATTTTCGACCACTATATACTTGCTGTAGATTTGATTTTTCAATGTATCAAATCCAAGTATATAATGCATAGAATTGCATTCACAACTATTAAACTATAGTTTTAGAGTCTTTCCACATTCGAGTGCTATAGGAGATGTATAATGTATAAATGGATCTGCAAGTCTTCTGAGTAAATAGTACCATGCATTTAATGGCATTTCCACGTCGAAAACAATTGCTAGCAAGCTTTTTTCATATTACAATACTATAGCGTTAGTGTAATATACCAACGACAACGCTGTAACTCTTACATACACTACTTTCTGCTGTGAAACCCACGTTTCCAAGCTTTTTCCCATACTTTGGACCACTATATACTTTTCAATGTATCAAATCCAAGTTGAAAATGCAAAGAATTGAGTTCACACCTAATAAACTATAGTTTTCAAGTGTGTTCCAACCTTTTACTGCTATGTATAAATTAATTAGCAGGCTTTAAGATAAATAGTGAAATGCATTAAATAGCATATACCATCCTGGGAACCATCGTCAATAAGCTGTTTCCCTATCACTATTGTATAGCACTAGTGTGTCAACGACGATGCTGTAACTTTTACACACAACACTTTTTGCTACAAAACAATCGTTTTTAAGCTTTTTTCCTACTTTGGTAGACTATGAACTGCTGTACATTTGATTTTAAAAATGTAGTGAATGCAAGTTGTGAATGCATTGGATTGTACTCACACCTTTCAGTTTTCCAATCTTTTCTTTCTATTGTGCTTTTGTATAGATGAATTTGCAGGCATTCAAATATATAGTAAATTGCATTTTCCCCCTTGGAAAGTATTTTGAAAAAGCTATTACTATATTTCAATACAATAGCATTAGCGTGATATAACAAAAGTGATGCACACAAGTTTTTGCTATATAACCGTCGTTTTCAAAGTTATTTTCTACTTTGGGAGACTGTAACTGCTTTATAATATATTTTGCATAGTATTAAATTTCAACGTATTAAATCCAAGTTGAAAATATATAAGAATTGCATTTACATCATTTGTGTTCAAGTGTGTTTCCACCTGTCACTCAAATAGTATATATATGTATAAATGGATTTGCAGGCTCGTAAATGAATGATAGAATGCTTCAAATAGCATTTTCAACCTTGTTAGTAAGCTTTTTTTTTCATATTACCATACTTACTATATTTCAATAATATAGCATTAGTGTAATATGTCAAAAACAATACTGAAACTCTTACACTCAACACTTTTTGCTATACAACGCTTGTTGTCAAGCTTTTTTCCTATTTTCGACCACTATATACTTGCTGTAGATTTGATTTTTCAATGTATTAAATCCAAGTATATAATGCATAGAATTGCATTCACAACTATTAAACTATAGTTTTAGAGTCTTTCCACATTCTTGTGCTATAATATATGTATAAATGGATCTGCAAGTCTTCTAAGTGAATAGTACAATGCATTTAATAGCATTTCCACGTTGAAAACAATTGTTAGCAAGCTTTTTTCATATTACAACACTATAGTGTTAGTGTAATATACCAACAACAACGCTGTAACTCTTACATACACTACTTTCTGCTGTGAAACCCACGTTTCCAAGCTTTTTCCCATACTTTGGACCACTATATACTTTTCAATGTATCAAATCCAAGTTGAAAATGCAAAGAATTGAGTTAACACCTAATAAACTATAGTTTTCAAGTGTGTTTCAACCTTTTACTGCTATGTATGAATTTATTTGCAGGCTTTAAGATAAATAGTGAAATGCATTAAATAGCATATACCATCCTGTTTCCCTATCAATATTGTATAGCTCTAGTGTGTCAACGACGATGCTGTAACTTTTACGCACAACACTTTTTGCTACAAAACAATCGTTTTTAAGCTTTTTTCCTACTTTGGTAGACTATGAACTGCTGTATATTTGATTTTAAAAATGTAGTGAATGCAAGTTGTGAATGCATTGGATTGTACTCACACCTTTCAGTTTTCCAATCTTCTCTTTCTATTGTGCTTATGTATAGATGAATTTGCAGGCATTCAAATATATAGTAAATTGAATTTTCCCCTTGGAAAGTATTTTGAAAAAGCTATTACTATATTTCAATACAATAGCATTAGTGTGATATAACAAAAGTGATGCACACAACTTTTTGCTATATAACCGTCGTTTTCAAAGTTATTTCCTACTTTGGGAGACTGTAACTGCTTTATAATATATTTTGCATAGTATTAAATTTCAACGTATTAAATCCAAGTTGAAAATATATAAGAATTGCATTTACATCATTTGTGTTCAAGTGTGTTTCCACCTGTCACTCAAATAGTATATATATGTATAAATGGATTTGCAGGCTCGTAAATGAATGATAGAATGCTTCAAATAGCATTTTCAACCTTGTTAGTAAGCTTTTTTTTTCATATTACCATACTTACTATATTTCAATACTATAGCATTAGTGTAATATGTCAAAAACAATACTGAAACTCTTACACTCAACACTTTTTGCTATACAACGCTTGTTGTCAAGCTTTTTTCCTATTTTCGACCACTATATACTTGCTGTAGATTTGATTTTTCAATGTATTAAATCCAAGTATATAATGCATAGAATTGCATTCACAACTATTAAACTATAGTTTTAGAGTCTTTCCACATTCTAGTGCTATACGATATATGTATAAATGGATCTGCAAGTCTTCTAAGTAAATAGTACAATGCATTTAATAGCATTTCCACGTTGAAAACAATTGTTAGCAAGCTTTTTTCATATTACAATACTATAGCGTTAGTGTAATATACCAACGACAACGCTGTAACTCTTACATACACTACTTTCTGCTGTGAAATCCACGTTTCCAAGCTTTTTCCCATACTTTGGACCACTATATACTTTTCAATGTATCAAATCCGAGATGAAAATGCAAAGAATTGAGTTAACACCTAATAAACTATAGTTTTTAAGTGTGTTTCAACCTTTTACTGCTATGTATGAATTAATTTGCAGGCTTTAAGATAAATAGTGAAATGCATTAAATAGCATATACCATCCTGGGAACTATCCTCAATAAGCTGTTTCCCTATCAATATTGTATAGCTCTAGTGTGTCAACGACGATGCTGTAACTTTTACGCACAACACTTTTTGCTACAAAACCATCGTTTTTAAGCTTTTTTCCTACTTTGGTAGACTACGAACTGCTGTACATTTGATTTTAAAAATGTAGTGAATGCAAGTTGTGAATGCATTGGATTGTACTCACACCTTTCAGTTTTCCAATCTTCTCTTTCTATTGTGCTTATGTATAGATGAATTTGCAGGCATTCAAATATATAGTAAATTGCATTTTCCCCTTGGAAAGTATTTTGAAAAAGCTATTTCTATATTTCAATACAATAGCATTAGTGTGATATAACAAAAGTGATGCACACAACCTTTTGCTATATAACCATTGTTTTCAATGTTATTTCCTACTTTGGGAGACTGTAACTGCTTTATAATATATTTTGCATAGTATTAAATTTCAACGTATTAAATCCAAGTTGAAAATATATAAGAATTGCATTTACATCATTTGTGTTCAAGTGTGTTTCCACCTGTCACTCAAATAGTATATATATGTATAAATGGATTTGCAGGCTCGTAAATGAATGATAGAATGCTTCAAATAGCATTTTCAACCTTGTTAGTAAGCTTTTTTTTTCATATTACCATACTTACTATATTTCAATACTATAGCATTAGTGTAATATGTCAAAAACAATACTGAAACTCTTACACTCAACACTTTTTGCTATACAACGCTTGTTGTCAAGCTTTTTTCCTATTTTCGACCACTATATACTTGCTGTAGATTTGATTTTTCAATGTATTAAATCCAAGTATATAATGCATAGAATTGCATTCACAACTATTAAACTATAGTTTTAGAGTCTTTCCACATTTTAGTGCTATAGGATATATGTATAAATGGATCTGCAAGTCTTCTAAGTGAATAGTACAATGCATTTAATAGCATTTCCACGTTGAAAACAATTGCTAGCAAGCTTTTTTCATATTACAATACTATAGCGTTAGTGTAATATACCAACGACAACGCTGTAACTCTTACATACACTACTTTCTGCTGTGAAACCCACGTTTCCAAGCTTTTTCCCATACTTTGGACCACTATATCCTTTTCAATGTATCAAATCCGAGATGAAAATGCAAAGAATTGAGTTCACACCTGATAAACTATAGTTTTCAAGTGTGTCAACCTTTTACTGCTATGTATGAATTAATTTGCAGGCTTTAAGATAAATAGTGAAATGCATTAAATAGCATATACCATCCTGGGAACTATCCTCAATAAGCTGTTTCCCTATCAATATTGTATAGCTCTAGTGTGTCAACGACGATGCTGTAACTTTTACGCACAACACTTTTTGCTACAAAACAATCGTTTTTTAGCTTTTTTCCTACTTTGGTAGACTACGAACTGCTGTACATTTGATTTTAAAAATGTAGTGAATGCAAGTTGTGAATGCATTGGATTGTACTCACACCTTTCAGTTTTCCAATCTTCTCTTTCTATTGTGCTTATGTATAGATGAATTTGCAGGCATTCAAATATATAGTAAATTGCATTTTCCCCTTGGAAAGTATTTTGAAAAAGCTATTACTATATTTCAATACAATAGCATTAGTGTGATATAACAAAAGTGATGCACACAACTTTTTGCTATATAACCGTCGTTTTCAATGTTATTTCCTACTTTGGGAGACTGTAACTGCTTTATAATATATTTTGCATAGTATTAAATTTCAACGTATTAAATCCAAGTTGAAAATATATAAGAATTGCATTTACATCATTTGTGTTCAAGTGTGTTTCCACCTGTCACTCAAATAGTATATATATGTATAAATGGATTTGCAGGCTCGTAAATGAATGATAGAATGCTTCAAATAGCATTTTCAACCTTGTTAGTAAGCTTTTTTTTTCATATTACCATACTTACTATATTTCAATACTATAACATAAGTGTCATATGTCAAAAACAATACTGAAACTCTTACACTCAACACTTTTTGCTATACAACGCTTGTTGTCAAGCTTTTTTCCTATTTTCGACCACTATATACTTGCTGTAGATTTGATTTTTCAATGTATTAAATCCAAGTATATAATGCATAGAATTGCATTCACAACTATTAAACTATAGTTTTAGAGTCTTTCCACATTCTAGTGCTATAGGATATACGTATAAATGGATCTGCAAGTCTTCTAAGTAAATAGTACAATGCATTTAATAGCATTTCCACGTTGAAAACAATTGTTAGCAAGCTTTTTTCATATTACAATACTATAGCGTTAGTGTAATATACCAACGACAACGCTGTAACTCTTACATACACTACTTTCTGCTGTGAAACCCACGTTTCCAAGCTTTTTCCCATACTTTGGACCACTATATACTTTTCAATGTATCAAATCCGAGATGAAAATGCAAAGAATTGAGTTAACACCTGATAAACTATAGTTTTCAAGTGTGTTTCAACCTTTTACTGCTATGTATGAATTAATTTGCAGGCTTTAAGATAAATAGTGAAATGCATTAAATAGCATATACCATCCTGGGAACTATCCTCAATAAGCTGTTTCCCTATCAATATTGTATAGCTCTAGTGTGTCAACGACGATGCTGTAACTTTTACGCACAACACTTTTTGCTACAAAACCATCGTTTTTAAGCTTTTTTCCTACTTTGGTAGACTACGAACTGCTGTACATTTGATTTTAAAAATGTAGTGAATGCAAGTTGTGAATGCATTGGATTGTACTCACACCTTTCAGTTTTCCAATCTTCTATTTCTATTGTGCTTATGTATAGATGAATTTGCAGGCATTCAAATATATAGTAAATTGCATTTTCCCCTTGGAAAGTATTTTGAAAAAGCCATTACTATATTTCAATACAATAGCATTAGTGTGATATAACAAAAGTGATGCACACAACTTTTTGCTATATAACCGTCGTTTTCAATGTTATTTCCTACTTTGGGAGACTGTAACTGCTTTATAATATATTTTGCATAGTATTAAATTTCAACGTATTAAATCCAAGTTGAAAATATATAAGAATTGCATTTACATCATTTGTGTTCAAGTGTGTTTCCACCTGTCACTCAAATAGTATATATATGTATAAATGGATTTGCAGGCTCGTAAATGAATGATAGAATGCTTCAAATAGCATTTTCAACCTTGTTAGTAAGCTTTTTTTTCATATTACCATACTTACTATATTTCAATACTATAGCATTAGTGTAATATGTCAAAAACAATACTGAAACTCTTACACTCAACACTTTTTGCTATACAACGCTTGTTGTCAAGCTTTTTTCCTATTTTCGACCACTATATACTTGCAGTAGATTTGATTTTTCAATGTATTAAATCCAAGTATATAATGCATAGAATTGCATTCACAACTATTAAACTATAGTTTTAGAGTCTTTCCACATTTTAGTGCTATAGGATATATGTATAAATGGATCTGCAAGTCTTCTAAGTGAATAGTACAATGCATTTAATAGCATTTCCACGTTGAAAACAATTGTTAGCAAGCTTTTTTCATATTACAATACTATAGCGTTAGTGTAATATACCAACGACAACGCTGTAACTCTTACATACACTACTTTCTGCTGTGAAACCCACGTTTCCAAGCTTTTTCCCATACTTTGGACCACTATATACTTTTCAATTTATCAAATCCGAGATGAAAATGCAAAGAATTGAGTTAACACCTGATAAACTATAGTTTACAAGTGTGTTTCAACCTTTTACTGCTATGTATGAATTAATTTGCAGGCTTTAAGATAAATAGTGAAATGCATTAAATAGCATATACCATCCTGGGAACCATCCTCAATAAGCTGTTTCCCTATCAATATTGTATAGCTCTAGTGTGTCAACTACGATGCTGTAACTTTTACGCACAACACTTTTTGCTACAAAACAATCGTTTTTAAGCCTTTTTCCTACTTTGGTAGACTACGAACTGCTGTACATTTGATTTTAAAAATGTAGTGAATGCAAGTTGTGAATGCATTGGATTGTACTCACACCTTTCAGTTTTCCAATCTTCTCTTTCTATTGTGCTTATGTATAGATGAATTTGCAGGCATTCAAATATGTAGTAAATTGCATTTTCCCCCTTGGAAAGTATTTTAAAAAAGCTATTACTATATTTCAATACAATAGCATTAGTGTGATATAACAAAAGTGATGCACACAACTTTTTCTATATAACCGTCGTTTTTAAAGTTATTTCCTACTTTGGGAGAGTGTAACTGCTTTATAATATATTTTGCATAGTATTAAATTTCAACGTATTAAATCCAAGTTGAAAATATATAAGAATTGCATTTACATCATTTGTGTTCAAGTGTGTTTCCACCTGTCACTCAAATAGTATATATATGTATAAATGGATTTGCAGGCTCGTAAATGAATGATAGAATGCTTCAAATAGCATTTTCAACCTTGTTAGTAAGCTTTTTTTTCATATTACTATACTTACTATATTTCAATACTATAGCATTAGTGTAATATGTCAAAAACAATACTGAAACTCTTACACTCAACACTTTTTGCTATACAACGCTTGTTGTCAAGCTTTTTTCCTATTTTCGACCACTATATACTTGCTGTAGATTTGATTTTTCAATGTATTAAATCCAAGTATATAATGCATAGAATTGCATTCACAACTATTAAACTATAGTTTTAGAGTCTTTCCACATTTTAGTGCTATAGGATATATGTATAAATGGATCTGCAAGTCTTCTAAGTGAATAGTACAATGCATTTAATAGCATTTCCACGTTGAAAACAATTGTTAGCAAGCTTTTTTCATATTACAATACTATAGCGTTAGTGTAATATACCAACGACAACGCTGTAACTCTTACATACACTACTTTCTGCTGTGAAACCCACGTTTCCAAGCTTTTTCCCATACTTTGGACCACTATATACTTTTCAATGTATCAAATCCGAGATGAAAATGCAAAGAATTGAGTTAACACCTGATAAACTATAGTTTACAAGTGTGTTTCAACCTTTTACTGCTATGTATGAATTAATTTGCAGGCTTTAAGATAAATAGTGAAATGCATTAAATAGCATATACCATCCTGGGAACCATCCTCAATAAGCTGTTTCCCTATCAATATTGTATAGCTCTAGTGTGTCAACTACGATGCTGTAACTTTTACGCACAACACTTTTTGCTACAAAACAATCGTTTTTAAGCCTTTTTCCTACTTTGGTAGACTACGAACTGCTGTACATTTGATTTTAAAAATGTAGTGAATGCAAGTTGTGAATGCATTGGATTGTACTCACACCTTTCAGTTTTCCAATCTTCTCTTTCTATTGTGCTTATGTATAGATGAATTTGCAGGCATTCAAATATGTAGTAAATTGCATTTTCCCCCTTGGAAAGTATTTTAAAAAAGCTATTACTATATTTCAATACAATAGCATTAGTGTGATATAACAAAAGTGATGCACACAACTTTTTCTATATAACCGTCGTTTTTAAAGTTATTTCCTACTTTGGGAGAGTGTAACTGCTTTATAATATATTTTGCATAGTATTAAATTTCAACGTATTAAATCCAAGTTGAAAATATATAAGAATTGCATTTACATCATTTGTGTTCAAGTGTGTTTCCACCTGTCACTCAAATAGTATATATATGTATAAATGGATTTGCAGGCTCGTAAATGAATGATAGAATGCTTCAAATAGCATTTTCAACCTTGTTAGTAAGCTTTTTTTTTCATATTACCATACTTACTATATTTCAATACTATAGCATTAGTGTAATATGTCAAAAACAATACTGAAACTCTTACACTCAACACTTTTTGCTATACAACGCTTGTTGTCAAGCTTTTTTCCTATTTTCGACCACTATATACTTGCTGTAGATTTGATTTTTCAATGTATTAAATCCAAGTATATAATGCATAGACTTGCATTCACAACTATTAAACTATAGTTTTAGAGTCTTTCCACATTTTAGTGCTATAGGATATATGTATAAATGGATCTGCAAGTCTTCTAAGTGAATAGTACAATGCATTTAATAGCATTTCCACGTTGAAAACAATTGTTAGCAAGCTTTTTTCATATTACAATACTATAGCGTTAGTGTAATATACCAACGACAACGCTGTAACTCTTACATACACTACTTTCTGCTGTGAAACCCACGTTTCCAAGCTTTTTCCCATACTTTGGACCACTATATACTTTTCAATGTATCAAATCCGAGATGAAAATGCAAAGAATTGAGTTAACACCTGATAAACTATAGTTTACAAGTGTGTTTCAACCTTTTACTGCTATGTATGAATTAATTTGCAGGCTTTAAGATAAATAGTGAAATGCATTAAATAGCATATACCATCCTGGGAACCATCCTCAATAAGCTGTTTCCCTATCAATATTGTATAGCTCTAGTGTGTCAACGACGATGCTGTAACTTTTACGCACAACACTTTTTGCTACAAAACCATCGTTTTTAAGCTTTTTTCCTACTTTGGTAGACTACGAACTGCTGTACATTTGATTTTAAAAATGTAGTGAATGCAAGTTGTGAATGCATTGGATTGTACTCACACCTTTCAGTTTTCCAATCTTCTCTTTCTATTGTGCTTATGTATAGATGAATTTGCAGGCATTCAAATATGTAGTAAATTGCATTTTCCCCCTTGGAAAGTATTTTAAAAAAGCTATTACTATATTTCAATACAATAGCATTAGTGTGATATAACAAAAGTGATGCACACAACTTTTTCTATATAACCGTCGTTTTTAAAGTTATTTCCTACTTTGGGAGAGTGTAACTGCTTTATAATATATTTTGCATAGTATTAAATTTCAACGTATTAAATCCAAGTTGAAAATATATAAGAATCGCATTTACATCATTTGTGTTCAAGTGTGTTTCCACCTGTCACTCAAATAGTATATATATGTATAAATGGATTTGCAGGCTCGTAAATGAATGATAGAATGCTTCAAATAGCATTTTCAACCTTGTTAGTAAGCTTTTTTTTTCATATTACCATACTTACTATATTTCAATACTATAGCATTAGTGTAATATGTCAAAAACAATACTGAAACTCTTACACTCAACACTTTTTGCTATACAACGCTTGTTGTCAAGCTTTTTTCCTATTTTCGACCACTATATACTTGCTGTAGATTTGATTTTTCAATGTATTAAATCCAAGTATATAATGCATAGAATTGCATTCACAACTATTAAACTATAGTTTTAGAGTCTTTCCACATTCTAGTGCTATAGGATATATGTATAAATGGATCTGCAAGTCTTCAAAGTAAATAGTACAATGCATTTAATAGCATTTCCACGTTGAAAACAATTGTTAGCAAGCTTTTTTCATATTACAATACTATAGCGTTAGTGTAATATACCAACGACAACGCTGTAACTCTTACATACACTACTTTCTGCTGTGAAACCCACGTTTCCAAGCTTTTTCCCATACTTTGGACCACTATATACTTTTCAATGTATCAAATCCAAGTTGAAAATGCAAAGAATTGAGTTCACACCTAATAAACTATAGTTTTCAAGTGTGTTCCAACCTTTTACTGCTATGTATAAATTAATTAGCAGGCTTTAAGATAAATAGTGAAATGCATTAAATAGCATATACCATCCTGGGAACCATCGTCAATAAGCTGTTTCCCTATCACTATTGTATAGCACTAGTGTGTCAACGACGATGCTTTAACTTTTACACACAACACTTTTTGCTACAAAACAATCGTTTTTAAGCTTTTTTCCTACTTTGGTAGACTATGAACTGCTGTACATTTGATTTTAAAAATGTAGTGAATGCAAGTTGTGAATGCATTGGATTGTACTCACACCTTTCAGTTTTCCAATCTTTTCTTTCTATTGTGCTTTTGTATAGATGAATTTGCAGGCATTCAAATATATAGTAAATTGCATTTTCCCCTTGGAAAGTATTTTGAAAAAGCCATTACTATATTTCAATACAATAGCATTAGTGTGATATAACAAAAGTGATGCACACAACTTTTTGCTATATAACCGTCGTTTTCAATGTTATTTCCTACTTTGGGAGACTGTAACTGCTTTATAATATATTTTGCATAGTATTAAATTTCAACGTATTAAATCCAAGTTGAAAATATATAAGAATTGCATTTACATCATTTGTGTTCAAGTGTGTTTCCACCTGTCACTCAAATAGTATATATATGTATAAATGGATTTGCAGGCTCGTAAATGAATGATAGAATGCTTCAAATAGCATTTTCAACCTTGTTAGTAAGCTTTTTTTTCATATTACCATACTTACTATATTTCAATACTATAGCATTAGTGTAATATGTCAAAAACAATACTGAAACTCTTACACTCAACACTTTTTGCTATACAACGCTTGTTGTCAAGCTTTTTTCCTATTTTCGACCACTATATACTTGCTGTAGATTTGATTTTTCAATGTATTAAATCCAAGTATATAATGCATAGAATTGCATTCACAACTATTAAACTATAGTTTTAGAGTCTTTCCACATTTTAGTGCTATAGGATATATGTATAAATGGATCTGCAAGTCTTCTAAGTGAATAGTACAATGCATTTAATAGCATTTCCACGTTGAAAACAATTGTTAGCAAGCTTTTTTCATATTACAATACTATAGCGTTAGTGTAATATACCAACGACAACGCTGTAACTCTTACATACACTACTTTCTGCTGTGAAACCCACGTTTCCAAGCTTTTTCCCATACTTTGGACCACTATATACTTTTCAATGTATCAAATCCGAGATGAAAATGCAAAGAATTGAGTTAACACCTGATAAACTATAGTTTACAAGTGTGTTTCAACCTTTTACTGCTATGTATGAATTAATTTGCAGGCTTTAAGATAAATAGTGAAATGCATTAAATAGCATATACCATCCTGGGAACCATCCTCAATAAGCTGTTTCCCTATCAATATTGTATAGCTCTAGTGTGTCAACTACGATGCTGTAACTTTTACGCACAACACTTTTTGCTACAAAACAATCGTTTTTAAGCCTTTTTCCTACTTTGGTAGACTACGAACTGCTGTACATTTGATTTTAAAAATGTAGTGAATGCAAGTTGTGAATGCATTGGATTGTACTCACACCTTTCAGTTTTCCAATCTTCTCTTTCTATTGTGCTTATGTATAGATGAATTTGCAGGCATTCAAATATGTAGTAAATTGCATTTTCCCCCTTGGAAAGTATTTTAAAAAAGCTATTACTATATTTCAATACAATAGCATTAGTGTGATATAACAAAAGTGATGCACACAACTTTTTCTATATAACCGTCGTTTTTAAAGTTATTTCCTACTTTGGGAGAGTGTAACTGCTTTATAATATATTTTGCATAGTATTAAATTTCAACGTATTAAATCCAAGTTGAAAATATATAAGAATCGCATTTACATCATTTGTGTTCAAGTGTGTTTCCACCTGTCACTCAAATAGTATATATATGTATAAATGGATTTGCAGGCTCGTAAATGAATGATAGAATGCTTCAAATAGCATTTTCAACCTTGTTAGTAAGCTTTTTTTTTCATATTACCATACTTACTATATTTCAATACTATAGCATTAGTGTAATATGTCAAAAACAATACTGAAACTCTTACACTCAACACTTTTTGCTATACAACGCTTGTTGTCAAGCTTTTTTCCTATTTTCGACCACTATATACTTGCTGTAGATTTGATTTTTCAATGTATTAAATCCAAGTATATAATGCATAGAATTGCATTCACAACTATTAAACTATAGTTTTAGAGTCTTTCCACATTCTAGTGCTATAGGATATATGTATAAATGGATCTGCAAGTCTTCAAAGTAAATAGTACAATGCATTTAATAGCATTTCCACGTTGAAAACAATTGTTAGCAAGCTTTTTTCATATTACAATACTATAGCGTTAGTGTAATATACCAACGACAACGCTGTAACTCTTACATACACTACTTTCTGCTGTGAAACCCACGTTTCCAAGCTTTTTCCCATACTTTGGACCACTATATACTTTTCAATGTATCAAATCCGAGATGAAAATGCAAAGAATTGAGTTAACACCTGATAAACTATAGTTTACAAGTGTGTTTCAACCTTTTACTGCTATGTATGAATTAATTTGCAGGCTTTAAGATAAATAGTGAAATGCATTAAATAGCATATACCATCCTGGGAACTATCCTCAATAAGCTGTTTCCCTATCAATATTGTATAGCTCTAGTGTGTCAACGACGATGCTGTAACTTTTACGCACAACACTTTTTGCTACAAAACCATCGTTTTTAAGCTTTTTTCCTACTTTGGTAGACTACGAACTGCTGTACATTTGATTTTAAAAATGTAGTGAATGCAAGTTGTGAATGCATTGGATTGTACTCACACCTTTCAGTTTTCCAATCTTCTCTTTCTATTGTGCTTATGTATAGATGAATTTGCAGGCATTCAAATATGTAGTAAATTGCATTTTCCCCCTTGGAAAGTATTTTAAAAAAGCTATTACTATATTTCAATACAATAGCATTAGTGTGATATAACAAAAGTGATGCACACAACTTTTTCTATATAACCGTCGTTTTTAAAGTTATTTCCTACTTTGGGAGAGTGTAACTGCTTTATAATATATTTTGCATAGTATTAAATTTCAACGTATTAAATCCAAGTTGAAAATATATAAGAATCGCATTTACATCATTTGTGTTCAAGTGTGTTTCCACCTGTCACTCAAATAGTATATATATGTATAAATGGATTTGCAGGCTCGTAAATGAATGATAGAATGCTTCAAATAGCATTTTCAACCTTGTTAGTAAGCTTTTTTTTTCATATTACCATACTTACTATATTTCAATACTATAGCATTAGTGTAATATGTCAAAAACAATACTGAAACTCTTACACTCAACACTTTTTGCTATACAACGCTTGTTGTCAAGCTTTTTTCCTATTTTCGACCACTATATACTTGCTGTAGATTTGATTTTTCAATGTATTAAATCCAAGTATATAATGCATAGAATTGCATTCACAACTATTAAACTATAGTTTTAGAGTCTTTCCACATTCTAGTGCTATAGGATATATGTATAAATGGATCTGCAAGTCTTCAAAGTAAATAGTACAATGCATTTAATAGCATTTCCACGTTGAAAACAATTGTTAGCAAGCTTTTTTCATATTACAATACTATAGCGTTAGTGTAATATACCAACGACAACGCTGTAACTCTTACATACACTACTTTCTGCTGTGAAACCCACGTTTCCAAGCTTTTTCCCATACTTTGGACCACTATATACTTTTCAATGTATCAAATCCGAGATTAAAATGCAAAGAATTGAGTTAACACCTGATAAACTATAGTTTTCAAGTGTGTTTCAACCTTTTACTGCTATGTATGAATTAATTTGCAGGCTTTAAGATAAATAGTGAAATGCATTAAATAGCATATACCATCCTGGGAACCATCCTCAATAAGCTGTTTCCCTATCACTATTGTATAGCTCTAGTGTGTCAACGACGATGCTGTAACTTTTACGCACAACACTTTTTGCTACAAAACAATCGTTTTTAAGCTTTTTTCCTACTTTGGTAGACTACGAACTGCTGTACATTTGATTTTAAAAATGTAGTGAATGCAAGTTGTGAATGCATTGGATTGTACTCACACCTTTCAGTTTTCCAATCTTCTCTTTCTATTGTGCTTATGTATAGATGAATTTGCAGGCATTCAAATATGTAGTAAATTGCATTTTCCCCCTTGGAAAGTATTTTGAAAAAGCTATTACTATATTTCAATACAATAGCATTAGTGTGATATAACAAAAGTGATGCACACAACTTTTTCTATATAACCGTCGTTTTTAAAGTTATTTCCTACTTTGGGAGAGTGTAACTGCTTTATAATATATTTTGCATAGTATTAAATTTCAACGTATTAAATCCAAGTTGAAAATATATAAGAATCGCATTTACATCATTTGTGTTCAAGTGTGTTTCCACCTGTCACTCAAATAGTATATATATGTATAAATGGATTTGCAGGCTCGTAAATGAATGATAGAATGCTTCAAATAGCATTTTCAACCTTGTTAGTAAGCTTTTTTTTTCATATTACCATACTTACTATATTTCAATACTATAGCATTAGTGTAATATGTCAAAAACAATACTGAAACTCTTACACTCAACACTTTTTGCTATACAACGCTTGTTGTCAAGCTTTTTTCCTATTTTCGACCACTATATACTTGCTGTAGATTTGATTTTTCAATGTATTAAATCCAAGTATATAATGCATAGAATTGCATTCACAACTATTAAACTATAGTTTTAGAGTCTTTCCACATTCTAGTGCTATAGGATATATGTATAAATGGATCTGCAAGTCTTCAAAGTAAATAGTACAATGCATTTAATAGCATTTCCACGTTGAAAACAATTGTTAGCAAGCTTTTTTCATATTACAATACTATAGCGTTAGTGTAATATACCAACGACAACGCTGTAACTCTTACATACACTACTTTCTGCTGTGAAACCCACGTTTCCAAGCTTTTTCCCATACTTTGGACCACTATATACTTTTCAATGTATCAAATCCAAGTTGAAAATGCAAAGAATTGAGTTCACACCTAATAAACTATAGTTTTCAAGTGTGTTCCAACCTTTTACTGCTATGTATAAATTAATTAGCAGGCTTTAAGATAAATAGTGAAATGCATTAAATAGCATATACCATCCTGGGAACCATCGTCAATAAGCTGTTTCCCTATCACTATTGTATAGCACTAGTGTGTCAACGACGATGCTTTAACTTTTACACACAACACTTTTTGCTACAAAACAATCGTTTTTAAGCTTTTTTCCTACTTTGGTAGACTATGAACTGCTGTACATTTGATTTTAAAAATGTAGTGAATGCAAGTTGTGAATGCATTGGATTGTACTCACACCTTTCAGTTTTCCAATCTTTTCTTTCTATTGTGCTTTTGTATAGATGAATTTGCAGGCATTCAAATATATAGTAAATTGCATTTTCCCCTTGGAAAGTATTTTGAAAAAGCCATTACTATATTTCAATACAATAGCATTAGTGTGATATAACAAAAGTGATGCACACAACTTTTTGCTATATAACCGTCGTTTTCAATGTTATTTCCTACTTTGGGAGACTGTAACTGCTTTATAATATATTTTGCATAGTATTAAATTTCAACGTATTAAATCCAAGTTGAAAATATATAAGAATTGCATTTACATCATTTGTGTTCAAGTGTGTTTCCACCTGTCACTCAAATAGTATATATATGTATAAATGGATTTGCAGGCTCGTAAATGAATGATAGAATGCTTCAAATAGCATTTTCAACCTTGTTAGTAAGCTTTTTTTTCATATTACCATACTTACTATATTTCAATACTATAGCATTAGTGTAATATGTCAAAAACAATACTGAAACTCTTACACTCAACACTTTTTGCTATACAACGCTTGTTGTCAAGCTTTTTTCCTATTTTCGACCACTATATACTTGCTGTAGATTTGATTTTTCAATGTATTAAATCCAAGTATATAATGCATAGAATTGCATTCACAACTATTAAACTATAGTTTTAGAGTCTTTCCACATTTTAGTGCTATAGGATATATGTATAAATGGATCTGCAAGTCTTCTAAGTGAATAGTACAATGCATTTAATAGCATTTCCACGTTGAAAACAATTGTTAGCAAGCTTTTTTCATATTACAATACTATAGCGTTAGTGTAATATACCAACGACAACGCTGTAACTCTTACATACACTACTTTCTGCTGTGAAACCCACGTTTCCAAGCTTTTTCCCATACTTTGGACCACTATATACTTTTCAATGTATCAAATCCGAGATGAAAATGCAAAGAATTGAGTTAACACCTGATAAACTATAGTTTACAAGTGTGTTTCAACCTTTTACTGCTATGTATGAATTAATTTGCAGGCTTTAAGATAAATAGTGAAATGCATTAAATAGCATATACCATCCTGGGAACCATCCTCAATAAGCTGTTTCCCTATCAATATTGTATAGCTCTAGTGTGTCAACTACGATGCTGTAACTTTTACGCACAACACTTTTTGCTACAAAACAATCGTTTTTAAGCCTTTTTCCTACTTTGGTAGACTACGAACTGCTGTACATTTGATTTTAAAAATGTAGTGAATGCAAGTTGTGAATGCATTGGATTGTACTCACACCTTTCAGTTTTCCAATCTTCTCTTTCTATTGTGCTTATGTATAGATGAATTTGCAGGCATTCAAATATGTAGTAAATTGCATTTTCCCCCTTGGAAAGTATTTTAAAAAAGCTATTACTATATTTCAATACAATAGCATTAGTGTGATATAACAAAAGTGATGCACACAACTTTTTCTATATAACCGTCGTTTTTAAAGTTATTTCCTACTTTGGGAGAGTGTAACTGCTTTATAATATATTTTGCATAGTATTAAATTTCAACGTATTAAATCCAAGTTGAAAATATATAAGAATCGCATTTACATCATTTGTGTTCAAGTGTGTTTCCACCTGTCACTCAAATAGTATATATATGTATAAATGGATTTGCAGGCTCGTAAATGAATGATAGAATGCTTCAAATAGCATTTTCAACCTTGTTAGTAAGCTTTTTTTTTCATATTACCATACTTACTATATTTCAATACTATAGCATTAGTGTAATATGTCAAAAACAATACTGAAACTCTTACACTCAACACTTTTTGCTATACAACGCTTGTTGTCAAGCTTTTTTCCTATTTTCGACCACTATATACTTGCTGTAGATTTGATTTTTCAATGTATTAAATCCAAGTATATAATGCATAGAATTGCATTCACAACTATTAAACTATAGTTTTAGAGTCTTTCCACATTCTAGTGCTATAGGATATATGTATAAATGGATCTGCAAGTCTTCAAAGTAAATAGTACAATGCATTTAATAGCATTTCCACGTTGAAAACAATTGTTAGCAAGCTTTTTTCATATTACAATACTATAGCGTTAGTGTAATATACCAACGACAACGCTGTAACTCTTACATACACTACTTTCTGCTGTGAAACCCACGTTTCCAAGCTTTTTCCCATACTTTGGACCACTATATACTTTTCAATGTATCAAATCCGAGATGAAAATGCAAAGAATTGAGTTAACACCTGATAAACTATAGTTTACAAGTGTGTTTCAACCTTTTACTGCTATGTATGAATTAATTTGCAGGCTTTAAGATAAATAGTGAAATGCATTAAATAGCATATACCATCCTGGGAACTATCCTCAATAAGCTGTTTCCCTATCAATATTGTATAGCTCTAGTGTGTCAACGACGATGCTGTAACTTTTACGCACAACACTTTTTGCTACAAAACCATCGTTTTTAAGCTTTTTTCCTACTTTGGTAGACTACGAACTGCTGTACATTTGATTTTAAAAATGTAGTGAATGCAAGTTGTGAATGCATTGGATTGTACTCACACCTTTCAGTTTTCCAATCTTCTCTTTCTATTGTGCTTATGTATAGATGAATTTGCAGGCATTCAAATATGTAGTAAATTGCATTTTCCCCCTTGGAAAGTATTTTAAAAAAGCTATTACTATATTTCAATACAATAGCATTAGTGTGATATAACAAAAGTGATGCACACAACTTTTTCTATATAACCGTCGTTTTTAAAGTTATTTCCTACTTTGGGAGAGTGTAACTGCTTTATAATATATTTTGCATAGTATTAAATTTCAACGTATTAAATCCAAGTTGAAAATATATAAGAATCGCATTTACATCATTTGTGTTCAAGTGTGTTTCCACCTGTCACTCAAATAGTATATATATGTATAAATGGATTTGCAGGCTCGTAAATGAATGATAGAATGCTTCAAATAGCATTTTCAACCTTGTTAGTAAGCTTTTTTTTTCATATTACCATACTTACTATATTTCAATACTATAGCATTAGTGTAATATGTCAAAAACAATACTGAAACTCTTACACTCAACACTTTTTGCTATACAACGCTTGTTGTCAAGCTTTTTTCCTATTTTCGACCACTATATACTTGCTGTAGATTTGATTTTTCAATGTATTAAATCCAAGTATATAATGCATAGAATTGCATTCACAACTATTAAACTATAGTTTTAGAGTCTTTCCACATTCTAGTGCTATAGGATATATGTATAAATGGATCTGCAAGTCTTCAAAGTAAATAGTACAATGCATTTAATAGCATTTCCACGTTGAAAACAATTGTTAGCAAGCTTTTTTCATATTACAATACTATAGCGTTAGTGTAATATACCAACGACAACGCTGTAACTCTTACATACACTACTTTCTGCTGTGAAACCCACGTTTCCAAGCTTTTTCCCATACTTTGGACCACTATATACTTTTCAATGTATCAAATCCGAGATGAAAATGCAAAGAATTGAGTTAACACCTGATAAACTATAGTTTTCAAGTGTGTTTCAACCTTTTACTGCTATGTATGAATTAATTTGCAGGCTTTAAGATAAATAGTGAAATGCATTAAATAGCATATACCATCCTGGGAACCATCCTCAATAAGCTGTTTCCCTATCACTATTGTATAGCTCTAGTGTGTCAACGACGATGCTGTAACTTTTACGCACAACACTTTTTGCTACAAAACAATCGTTTTTAAGCTTTTTTCCTACTTTGGTAGACTACGAACTGCTGTACATTTGATTTTAAAAATGTAGTGAATGCAAGTTGTGAATGCATTGGATTGTACTCACACCTTTCAGTTTTCCAATCTTCTCTTTCTATTGTGCTTATGTATAGATGAATTTGCAGGCATTCAAATATGTAGTAAATTGCATTTTCCCCCTTGGAAAGTATTTTGAAAAAGCTATTACTATATTTCAATACAATAGCATTAGTGTGATATAACAAAAGTGATGCACACAACTTTTTCTATATAACCGTCGTTTTTAAAGTTATTTCCTACTTTGGGAGAGTGTAACTGCTTTATAATATATTTTGCATAGTATTAAATTTCAACGTATTAAATCCAAGTTGAAAATATATAAGAATTGCATTTACATCATTTGTGTTCAAGTGTGTTTCCACCTGTCACTCAAATAGTATATATATGTATAAATGGATTTGCAGGCTCGTAAATGAATGATAGAATGCTTCAAATAGCATTTTCAACCTTGTTAGTAAGCTTTTTTTTTCATATTACCATACTTACTATATTTCAATACTATAGCATTAGTGTAATATGTCAAAAACTATACTGAAACTCTTACACTCAACACTTTTTGCTATACAACGCTTGTTGTCAAGCTTTTTTCCTATTTTCGACCACTATATACTTGCTGTAGATTTGATTTTTCAATGTATTAAATCCAAGTATATAATGCATAGAATTGCATTCACAACTATTAAACTATAGTTTTAGAGTCTTTCCACATTCTAGTGCTATAGGATATATGTATAAATGGATCTGCAAGTCTTCTAAGTGAATAGTACAATGCATTTAATAGCATTTCCACGTTGAAAACAATTGTTAGCAAGCTTTTTTCATATTACAATACTATAGCGTTAGTGTAATATACCAACGACAACGCTGTAACTCTTACATACACTACTTTCTGCTGTGAAATCCACGTTTCCAAGCTTTTTCCCATACTTTGGACCACTATATACTTTTCAATGTATCAAATCCAAGTTGAAAATGCAAAGAATTGAGTTAACACCTAATAAACTATAGTTTTCAAGTGTGTTTCAACCTTTTACTGCTATGTATGAATTAATTTGCAGGCTTTAAGATAAATAGTGAAATGCATTAAATAGCATATACCATCCTGGGAACTATCCTCAATAAGCTGTTTCCCTATCAATATTGTATAGCTCTAGTGTGTCAACGACGATGCTGTAACTTTTTCGCACAACACTTTTTGCTACAAAACCATCGTTTTTAAGCTTTTTTCCTACTTTGGTAGACTACGAACTGCTGTACATTTGATTTTAAAAATGTAGTGAATGCAAGTTGTGAATGCATTGGATTGTACTCACACCTTTCAGTTTTCCAATCTTCTCTTTCTATTGTGCTTATGTATAGATGAATTTGCAGGCATTCAAATATGTAGTAAATTGCATTTTCCCCTTGGAAAGTATTTTGAAAAAGCCATTACTATATTTCAATACAATAGCATTAGTGTGATATAACAAAAGTGATGCACACAACTTTTTGCTATATAACCGTCGTTTTCAATGTTATTTCCTACTTTGGGAGAGTGTAACAGCTTTATAATATATTTTGCATAGTATTAAATTTCAACGTATTAAATCCAAGTTGAAAATATATAAGAATTGCATTTACATCATTTGTGTTCAAGTGTGTTTCCACCTGTCACTCAAATAGTATATATATGTATAAATGGATTTGCAGGCTCGTAAATGAATGATAGAATGCTTCAAATAGCATTTTCAACCTTGTTAGTAAGCTTTTTTTTCCATATTACCATACTTACTATATTTCAATACTATAGCATTAGTGTAATATGTCAAAAACAATACTGAAACTCTTACACTCAACACTTTTTGCTATACAACGCTTGTTGTCAAGCTTTTTTCCTATTTTCGACCACTATATACTTGCTGTAGATTTGATTTTTCAATGTATTAAATCCAAGTATATAATGCATAGAATTGCATTCACAACTATTAAACTATAGTTTTAGAGTCTTTCCACATTCTAGTGCTATAGGATATATGTATAAATGGATCTGCAAGTCTTCTAAGTGAATAGTACAATGCATTTAATAGCATTTCCACGTTGAAAACAATTGTTAGCAAGCTTTTTTCATATTACAATACTATAGCGTTAGTGTAATATACCAACGACAACGCTGTAACTCTTACATACACTAATTTCTGCTGTGAAACCCACGTTTCCAAGCTTTTTCCCATACTTTGGACCACTATATACTTTTCAATGTATCAAATCCGAGATGAAAATGCAAAGAATTGAGTTAACACCTGATAAACTATAGTTTTCAAGTGTGTTTCAACCTTTTACTGCTATGTATGAATTAATTTGCAGGCTTTAAGATAAATAGTGAAATGCATTAAATAGCATATACCATCCTGGGAACCATCCTCAATAAGCTGTTTCCCTATCAATATTGTATAGCTCTAGTGTGTCAACGACGATGCTGTAACTTTTACGCACAACACTTTTTGCTACAAAACCATCGTTTTTAAGCTTTTTTCCTACTTTGGTAGACTACGAACTGCTGTACATTTGATTTTAAAAATGTAGTGAATGCAAGTTGTGAATGCATTGGATTGTACTCACACCTTTCAGTTTTCCAATCTTCTCTTTCTATTGTGCTTATGTATAGATGAATTTGCAGGCATTCAAATATATAGTAAATTGCATTTTCCCCTTGGAAAGTATTTTGAAAAAGCTATTACTATATTTCAATACAATAGCATTAGTGTGATATAACAAAAGTGATGCACACAACTTTTTGCTATATAACCGTCGTTTTCAATGTTATTTCCTACTTTGGGAGAGTGTAACTGCTTTATAATATATTTTGCATAGTATTAAATTTCAACGTATTAAATCCAAGTTGAAAATATATAAGAATTGCATTTACATCATTTGTGTTCAAGTGTGTTTCCACCTGTCACTCAAATAGTATATATATGTATAAATGGATTTGCAGGCTCGTAAATGAATGATAGAATGCTTCAAATAGCATTTTCAACCTTGTTAGTAAGCTTTTTTTTTCATATTACCATACTTACTATATTTCAATACTATAACATTAGTGTAATATGTCAAAAACAATACTGAAACTCTTACACTCAACACTTTTTGCTATACAACGCTTGTTGTCAAGCTTTTTTCCTATTTTCGACCACTATATACTTGCTGTAGATTTGATTTTTCAATGTATTAAATCCAAGTATATAATGCATAGAATTGCATTCACAACTATTAAACTATAGTTTTAGAGTCTTTCCACATTCTAGTGCTATAGGATATATGTATAAATGGATCTGCAAGTCTTCTAAGTAAATAGTACAATGCATTTAATAGCATTTCCACGTTGAAAACAATTGTTAGCAAGCTTTTTTCATATTACAATACTATAGCGTTAGTGTAATATACCAACGACAACGCTGTAACTCTTACATACACTACTTTCTGCTGTGAAATCCACGTTTCCAAGCTTTTTCCCATACTTTGGACCACTATATACTTTTCAATGTATCAAATCCAAGTTGAAAATGCAAAGAATTGAGTTAACACCTAATAAACTATAGTTTTCAAGTGTGTTTCAACCTTTTACTGCTATGTATGAATTAATTTGCAGGCTTTAAGATAAATAGTGAAATGCATTAAATAGCATATACCATCCTGGGAACTATCCTCAATAAGCTGTTTCCCTATCAATATTGTATAGCTCTAGTGTGTCAACGACGATGCTGTAACTTTTTCGCACAACACTTTTTGCTACAAAACCATCGTTTTTAAGCTTTTTTCCTACTTTGGTAGACTACGAACTGCTGTACATTTGATTTTAAAAATGTAGTGAATGCAAGTTGTGAATGCATTGGATTGTACTCACACCTTTCAGTTTTCCAATCTTCTCTTTCTATTGTGCTTATGTATAGATGAATTTGCAGGCATTCAAATATGTAGTAAATTGCATTTTCCCCTTGGAAAGTATTTTGAAAAAGCCATTACTATATTTCAATACAATAGCATTAGTGTGATATAACAAAAGTGATGCACACAACTTTTTGCTATATAACCGTCGTTTTCAATGTTATTTCCTACTTTGGGAGAGTGTAACTGCTTTATAATATATTTTGCATAGTATTAAATTTCAACGTATTAAATCCAAGTTGAAAATATATAAGAATTGCATTTACATCATTTGTGTTCAAGTGTGTTTCCACCTGTCACTCAAATAGTATATATATGTATAAATGGATTTGCAGGCTCGTAAATGAATGATAGAATGCTTCAAATAGCATTTTCAACCTTGTTAGTAAGCTTTTTTTTTCATATTACCATACTTACTATATTTCAATACTATAGCATTAGTGTAATATGTCAAAAACAATACTGAAACTCTTACACTCAACACTTTTTGCTATACAACGCTTGTTGTCAAGCTTTTTTCCTATTTTCGACCACTATATACTTGCTGTAGATTTGATTTTTCAATGTATTAAATCCAAGTATATAATGCATAGAATTGCATTCACAACTATTAAACTATAGTTTTAGAGTCTTTCCACATTTTAGTGCTATAGGATATATGTATAAATGGATCTGCAAGTCTTCTAAGTGAATAGTACAATGCATTTAATAGCATTTCCACGTTGAAAACAATTGTTAGCAAGCTTTTTTCATATTACAATACTATAGCGTTAGTGTAATATACCAACGACAACGCTGTAACTCTTACATACACTACTTTCTGCTGTGAAACCCACGTTTCCAAGCTTTTTCCCATACTTTGGACCACTATATACTTTTCAATGTATCAAATCCGAGATGAAAATGCAAAGAATTGAGTTAACACCTGATAAACTATAGTTTTCAAGTGTGTTTCAACCTTTTACTGCTATGTATGAATCGATTTGCAGGCTTTAAGATAAATAGTGAAATGCATTAAATAGCATATACCATCCTGGGAACCATCCTCAATAAGCTGTTTCCCTATCAATATTGTATAGCTCTAGTGTGTCAACGACGATGCTGTAACTTTTACGCACAACACTTTTTGCTACAAAACCATCGTTTTTAAGCTTTTTTCCTACTTTGGTAGACTACGAACTGCTGTACATTTGATTTTAAAAATGTAGTGAATGCAAGTTGTGAATGCATTGGATTGTACTCACACCTTTCAGTTTTCCAATCTTCTCTTTCTATTGTGCTTATGTATAGATGAATTTGCAGGCATTCAAATATATAGTAAATTGCATTTTCCCCTTGGAAAGTATTTTGAAAAAGCTATTACTATATTTCAATACAATAGCATTAGTGTGATATAACAAAAGTGATGCACACAACTTTTTGCTATATAACCGTCGTTTTCAATGTTATTTCCTACTTTGGGAGAGTGTAACTGCTTTATAATATATTTTGCATAGTATTAAATTTCAACGTATTAAATCCAAGTTGAAAATATATAAGAATTGCATTTACATCATTTGTGTTCAAGTGTGTTTCCACCTGTCACTCAAATAGTATATATATGTATAAATGGATTTGCAGGCTCGTAAATGAATGATAGAATGCTTCAAATAGCATTTTCAACCTTGTTAGTAAGCTTTTTTTTTCATATTACCATACTTACTATATTTCAATACTATAGCATTAGTGTAATATGTCAAAAACAATACTGAAACTCTTACACTCAACACTTTTTGCTATACAACGCTTGTTGTCAAGCTTTTTTCCTATTTTCGACCACTATATACTTGCTGTAGATTTGATTTTTCAATGTATTAAATCCAAGTATATAATGCATAGAATTGCATTCACAACTATTAAACTATAGTTTTAGAGTCTTTCCACATTCTAGTGCTATAGGATATATGTATAAATGGATCTGCAAGTCTTCTAAGTAAATAGTACAATGCATTTAATAGCATTTCCACGTTGAAAACAATTGTTAGCAAGCTTTTTTCATATTACAATACTATAGCGTTAGTGTAATATACCAACGACAACGCTGTAACTCTTACATACACTACTTTCTGCTGTGAAATCCACGTTTCCAAGCTTTTTCCCATACTTTGGACCACTATATACTTTTCAATGTATCAAATCCAAGTTGAAAATGCAAAGAATTGAGTTAACACCTAATAAACTATAGTTTTCAAGTGTGTTTCAACCTTTTACTGCTATGTATGAATTAATTTGCAGGCTTTAAGATAAATAGTGAAATGCATTAAATAGCATATACCATCCTGGGAACTATCCTCAATAAGCTGTTTCCCTATCAATATTGTATAGCTCTAGTGTGTCAACGACGATGCTGTAACTTTTTCGCACAACACTTTTTGCTACAAAACCATCGTTTTTAAGCTTTTTTCCTACTTTGGTAGACTACGAACTGCTGTACATTTGATTTTAAAAATGTAGTGAATGCAAGTTGTGAATGCATTGGATTGTACTCACACCTTTCAGTTTTCCAATCTTCTCTTTCTATTGTGCTTATGTATAGATGAATTTGCAGGCATTCAAATATGTAGTAAATTGCATTTTCCCCTTGGAAAGTATTTTGAAAAAGCCATTACTATATTTCAATACAATAGCATTAGTGTGATATAACAAAAGTGATGCACACAACTTTTTGCTATATAACCGTCGTTTTCAATGTTATTTCCTACTTTGGGAGAGTGTAACTGCTTTATAATATATTTTGCATAGTATTAAATTTCAACGTATTAAATCCAAGTTGAAAATATATAAGAATTGCATTTACATCATTTGTGTTCAAGTGTGTTTCCACCTGTCACTCAAATAGTATATATATGTATAAATGGATTTGCAGGCTCGTAAATGAATGATAGAATGCTTCAAATAGCATTTTCAACCTTGTTAGTAAGCTTTTTTTTTCATATTACCATACTTACTATATTTCAATACTATAGCATTAGTGTAATATGTCAAAAACAATACTGAAACTCTTACACTCAACACTTTTTGCTATACAACGCTTGTTGTCAAGCTTTTTTCCTATTTTCGACCACTATATACTTGCTGTAGATTTGATTTTTCAATGTATTAAATCCAAGTATATAATGCATAGAATTGCATTCACAACTATTAAACTATAGTTTTAGAGTCTTTCCACATTTTAGTGCTATAGGATATATGTATAAATGGATCTGCAAGTCTTCTAAGTGAATAGTACAATGCATTTAATAGCATTTCCACGTTGAAAACAATTGTTAGCAAGCTTTTTTCATATTACAATACTATAGCGTTAGTGTAATATACCAACGACAACGCTGTAACTCTTACATACACTACTTTCTGCTGTGAAACCCACGTTTCCAAGCTTTTTCCCATACTTTGGACCACTATATACTTTTCAATGTATCAAATCCGAGATGAAAATGCAAAGAATTGAGTTAACACCTGATAAACTATAGTTTTCAAGTGTGTTTCAACCTTTTACTGCTATGTATGAATCGATTTGCAGGCTTTAAGATAAATAGTGAAATGCATTAAATAGCATATACCATCCTGGGAACCATCCTCAATAAGCTGTTTCCCTATCAATATTGTATAGCTCTAGTGTGTCAACGACGATGCTGTAACTTTTACGCACAACACTTTTTGCTACAAAACCATCGTTTTTAAGCTTTTTTCCTACTTTGGTAGACTACGAACTGCTGTACATTTGATTTTAAAAATGTAGTGAATGCAAGTTGTGAATGCATTGGATTGTACTCACACCTTTCAGTTTTCCAATCTTCTCTTTCTATTGTGCTTATGTATAGATGAATTTGCAGGCATTCAAATATATAGTAAATTGCATTTTCCCCTTGGAAAGTATTTTGAAAAAGCTATTACTATATTTCAATACAATAGCATTAGTGTGATATAACAAAAGTGATGCACACAACTTTTTGCTATATAACCGTCGTTTTCAATGTTATTTCCTACTTTGGGAGAGTGTAACTGCTTTATAATATATTTTGCATAGTATTAAATTTCAACGTATTAAATCCAAGTTGAAAATATATAAGAATTGCATTTACATCATTTGTGTTCAAGTGTGTTTCCACCTGTCACTCAAATAGTATATATATGTATAAATGGATTTGCAGGCTCGTAAATGAATGATAGAATGCTTCAAATAGCATTTTCAACCTTGTTAGTAAGCTTTTTTTTTCATATTACCATACTTACTATATTTCAATACTATAGCATTAGTGTAATATGTCAAAAACAATACTGAAACTCTTACACTCAACACTTTTTGCTATACAACGCTTGTTGTCAAGCTTTTTTCCTATTTTCGACCACTATATACTTGCTGTAGATTTGATTTTTCAATGTATTAAATCCAAGTATATAATGCATAGAATTGCATTCACAACTATTAAACTATAGTTTTAGAGTCTTTCCACATTCTAGTGCTATAGGATATATGTATAAATGGATCTGCAAGTCTTCTAAGTGAATAGTACAATGCATTTAATAGCATTTCCACGTTGAAAACAATTGTTAGCAAGCTTTTTTCATATTACAATACTATAGCGTTAGTGTAATATACCAACGACAACGCTGTAACTCTTACATACACTACTTTCTGCTGTGAAACCCACGTTTCCAAGCTTTTTCCCATACTTTGGACCACTATATACTTTTCAATGTATCAAATCCGAGATGAAAATGCAAAGAATTGAGTTAACACCTGATAAACTATAGTTTACAAGTGTGTTTCAACCTTTTACTGCTATGTATGAATTAATTTGCAGGCTTTAAGATAAATAGTGAAATGCATTAAATAGCATATACCATCCTGGGAACCATCCTCAATAAGCTGTTTCCCTATCAATATTGTATAGCTCTAGTGTGTCAACGACGATGCTGTAACTTTTACGCACAACACTTTTTGCTACAAAACAATCGTTTTTAAGCTTTTTTCCTACTTTGGTAGACTACGAACTGCTGTACATTTGATTTTAAAAATGTAGTGAATGCAAGTTGTGAATGCATTGGATTGTACTCACACCTTTCAGTTTTCCAATCTTCTCTTTCTATTGTGCTTATGTATAGATGAATTTGCAGGCATTCAAATATGTAGTAAATTGCATTTTCCCCCTTGGAAAGTATTTTAAAAAAGCTATTACTATATTTCAATACAATAGCATTAGTGTGATATAACAAAAGTGATGCACACAACTTTTTTCTATATAACCGTCGTTTTTAAAGTTATTTCCTACTTTGGGAGAGTGTAACTGCTTTATAATATATTTTGCATAGTATTAAATTTCAACGTATTAAATCCAAGTTGAAAATATATAAGAATTGCATTTACATCATTTGTGTTCAAGTGTGTTTCCACCTGTCACTCAAATAGTATATATATGTATAAATGGATTTGCAGGCTCGTAAATGAATGATAGAATGCTTCAAATAGCATTTTCAACCTTGTTAGTAAGCTTTTTTTTTCATATTACCATACTTACTATATTTCAATACTATAGTATTAGTGTAATATGTCAAAAACAATACTGAAACTCTTACAATCAACACTTTTTGCTATACAACGCTTGTTGTCAAGCTTTTTTCCTATTTTCGACCACTATATACTTGCTGTAGATTTGATTTTTCAATGTATTAAATCCAAGTATATAATGCATAGAATTGCATTCACAACTATTAAACTATAGTTTTAGAGTCTTTCCACATTCTAGTGCTATAGGATATATGTATAAATGGATCTGCAAGTCTTCTAAGTAAATAGTACAATGCATTTAATAGCATTTCCACGTTGAAAACAATTGTTAGCAAGCTTTTTTCATATTACAATACTATAGCGTTAGTGTAATATACCAACGACAACGCTGTAACTCTTACATACACTACTTTCTGCTGTGAAACCCACGTTTCCAAGCTTTTTCCCATACTTTGGACCACTATATACTTTTCAATGTATCAAATCCGAGATGAAAATGCAAAGAATTGAGTTAACACCTGATAAACTATAGTTTTCAAGTGTGTTTCAACCTTTTACTGCTATGTATGAATTAATTTGCAGGCTTTAAGATAAATAGTGAAATGCATTAAATAGCATATACCATCCTGGGAACCATCCTCAATAAGCTGTTTCCCTATCAATATTGTATAGCTCTAGTGTGTCAACGACGATGCTGTAACTTTTACGCACAACACTTTTTGCTACAAAACCATCGTTTTTAAGCTTTTTTCCTACTTTGGTAGATTACGAACTGCTGTACATTTGATTTTAAAAATGTAGTGAATGCAAGTTGTGAATGCATTGGATTGTACTCACACCTTTCAGTTTTCCAATCTTCTCTTTCTATTGTGCTTATGTATAGATGAATTTGCAGGCATTCAAATATATAGTAAATTGCATTTTCCCCTTGGAAAGTATTTTGAAAAAGCTATTACTATATTTCAATACAATAGCATTAGTGTGATATAACAAAAGTGATGCACACAACTTTTTGCTATATAACCGTCGTTTTCAATGTTATTTCCTACTTTGGGAGACTGTAACTGCTTTATAATATATTTTGCATAGTATTAAATTTCAACGTATTAAATCCAAGTTGAAAATATATAAGAATTGCATTTACATCATTTGTGTTCAAGTGTGTTTCCACCTGTCACTCAAATAGTATATATATGTATAAATGGATTTGCAGGCTCGTAAATGAATGATAGAATGCTTCAAATAGCATTTTCAACCTTGTTAGTAAGCTTTTTTTTTCATATTACCATACTTACTATATTTCAATACTATAACATTAGTGTAATATGTCAAAAACAATACTGAAACTCTTACACTCAACACTTTTTGCTATACAACGCTTGTTGTCAAGCTTTTTTCCTATTTTCGACCACTATATACTTGCTGTAGATTTGATTTTTCAATGTATTAAATCCAAGTATATAATGCATAGAATTGCATTCACAACTATTAAACTATAGTTTTAGAGTCTTTCCACATTCTAGTGCTATAGGATATATGTATAAATGGATCTGCAAGTCTTCTAAGTGAATAGTACAATGCATTTAATAGCATTTCCACGTTGAAAACAATTGTTAGCAAGCTTTTTTCATATTACAATACTATAGCGTTAGTGTAATATACCAACGACAACGCTGTAACTCTTACATACACTACTTTCTGCTGTGAAACCCACGTTTCCAAGCTTTTTCCCATACTTTGGACCACTATATACTTTTCAATGTATCAAATCCGAGATGAAAATGCAAAGAATTGAGTTAACACCTGATAAACTATAGTTTACAAGTGTGTTTCAACCTTTTACTGCTATGTATGAATTAATTTGCAGGCTTTAAGATAAATAGTGAAATGCATTAAATAGCATATACCATCCTGGGAACCATCCTCAATAAGCTGTTTCCCTATCAATATTGTATAGCTCTAGTGTGTCAACGACGATGCTGTAACTTTTACGCACAACACTTTTTGCTACGAAACAATCGTTTTTAAGCTTTTTTCCTACTTTGGTAGACTACGAACTGCTGTACATTTGATTTTAAAAATGTAGTGAATGCAAGTTGTGAATGCATTGGATTGTACTCACACCTTTCAGTTTTCCAATCTTCTCTTTCTATTGTGCTTATGTATAGATGAATTTGCAGGCATTCAAATATGTAGTAAATTGCATTTTCCCCCTTGGAAAGTATTTTAAAAAAGCTATTACTATATTTCAATACAATAGCATTAGTGTGATATAACAAAAGTGATGCACACAACTTTTTGCTATATAACCGTCGTTTTTAAAGTTATTTCCTACTTTGGGAGAGTGTAACTGCTTTATAATATATTTTGCATAGTATTAAATTTCAACGTATTAAATCCAAGTTGAAAATATATAAGAATTGCATTTACATCATTTGTGTTCAAGTGTGTATCCACCTGTCACTCAAATAGTATATATATGTATAAATGGATTTGCAGGCTCGTAAATGAATGATAGAATGCTTCAAATAGCATTTTCAACCTTGTTAGTAAGCTTTTTTTTTCATATTACCATACTTACTATATTTCAATACTATAGTATTAGTGTAATATGTCAAAAACAATACTGAAACTCTTACAATCAACACTTTTTGCTATACAACGCTTGTTGTCAAGCTTTTTTCCTATTTTCGACCACTATATACTTGCTGTAGATTTGATTTTTCAATGTATTAAATCCAAGTATATAATGCATAGAATTGCATTCACAACTATTAAACTATAGTTTTAGAGTCTTTCCACATTCTAGTGCTATAGGATATATGTATAAATGGATCTGCAAGTCTTCTAAGTAAATAGTACAATGCATTTAATAGCATTTCCACGTTGAAAACAATTGTTAGCAAGCTTTTTTCATATTACAATACTATAGCGTCAGTGTGATATACCAACGACAACGCTGTAACTCTTACATACACTACTTTCTGCTGTGAAACCCACGTTTCCAAGCTTTTTCCCATACTTTGGACCACTATATACTTTTCAATGTATCAAATCCGAGATGAAAATGCAAAGAATTGAGTTAACACCTGATAAACTATAGTTTTCAAGTGTGTTTCAACCTTTTACTGCTATGTATGAATTAATTTGCAGGCTTTAAGATAAATAGTGAAATGCATTAAATAGCATATACCATCCTGGGAACCATCCTCAATAAGCTGTTTCCCTATCAATATTGTATAGCTCTAGTGTGTCAACGACGATGCTGTAACTTTCACGCACAACACTTTTTGCTACAAAACAATCGTTTTTAAGCTTTTTTCCTACTTTGGTAGACTACGAACTGCTGTACATTTGATTTTAAAAATGTAGTGAATGCAAGTTGTGAATGCATTGGATTGTACTCACACCTTTCAGTTTTCCAATCTTCTCTTTCTATTGTGCTTATGTATAGATGAATTTGCAGGCATTCAAATATGTAGTAAATTGCATTTTCCCCCTTGGAAAGTATTTTGAAAAAGCTATTACTATATTTCAATACAATAGCATTAGTGTGATATAACAAAAGTGATGCATACAACTTTTTGCTATATAACCGTCGTTTTCAATGTTATTTCCTACTTTGGGAGAGTGTAACTGCTTTATAATATATTTTGCATAGTATTAAATTTCAACGTATTAAATCCAAGTTGAAAATATATAAGAATTGCATTTACATCATTTGTGTTCAAGTGTGTTTCCACCTGTCACTCAAATAGTATATATATGTATAAATGGATTTGCAGGCTCGTAAATGAATGATAGAATGCTTCAAATAGCATTTTCAACCTTGTTAGTAAGCTTTTTTTTTCATATTACCATACTTACTATATTTCAATACTATAGCATTAGTGTAATATGTCAAAAACAATACTGAAACTCTTACACTCAACACTTTTTGCTATACAACGCTTGTTGTCAAGCTTTTTTCCTATTTTCGACCACTATATACTTGCTGTAGATTTGATTTTTCAATGTATTAAATCCAAGTATATAATGCATAGACTTGCATTCACAACTATTAAACTATAGTTTTAGAGTCTTTTCACATTCTAGTGCTATAGGATATATGTATAAATGGATCTGCAAGTCTTCTAAGTGAATAGTACAATGCATTTAATAGCATTTCCACGTTGAAAACAATTGCTAACAAGCTTTTTTCATATTACAATACTATAGCGTTAGTGTAATATACCAACGACAACGCTGTAACTCTTACATACACTACTTTCTGCTGTGAAACCCACGTTTCCAAGCTTTTTCCCATACTTTGGACCACTATATACTTTTCAATGTATCAAATCCGAGATGAAAATGCAAAGAATTGAGTTAACACCTGATAAACTATAGTTTACAAGTGTGTTTCAACCTTTTACTGCTATGTATGAATTAATTTGCAGGCTTTAAGATAAATAGTGAAATGCATTAAATAGCATATACCATCCTGGGAACCATCCTCAATAAGCTGTTTCCCTATCAATATTGTATAGCTCTAGTGTGTCAACGACGATGCTGTAACTTTTACGCACAACACTTTTTGCTACAAAACAATCGTTTTTAAGCTTTTTTCCTACTTTGGTAGACTACGAACTGCTGTACATTTGATTTTAAAAATGTAGTGAATGCAAGTTGTGAATGCATTGGATTGTACTCACACCTTTCAGTTTTCCAATCTTCTCTTTCTATTGTGCTTATGTATAGATGAATTTGCAGGCATTCAAATATGTAGTAAATTGCATTTTCCCCCTTGGAAAGTATTTTAAAAAAGCTATTACTATATTTCAATACAATAGCATTAGTGTGATATAACAAAAGTGATGCACACAACTTTTTCTATATAACCGTCGTTTTTAAAGTTATTTCCTACTTTGGGAGAGTGTAACTGCTTTATAATATATTTTGCATAGTATTAAATTTCAACGTATTAAATCCAAGTTGAAAATATATAAGAATTGCATTTACATCATTTGTGTTCAAGTGTGTTTCCACCTGTCACTCAAATAGTATATATATGTATAAATGGATTTGCAGGCTCGTAAATGAATGATAGAATGCTTCAAATAGCATTTTCAACCTTGTTAGTAAGCTTTTTTTTTCATATTACCATACTTACTATATTTCAATACTATAGCATTAGTGTAATATGTCAAAAACAATACTGAAACTCTTACACTCAACACTTTTTGCTATACAACGCTTGTTGTCAAGCTTTTTTCCTATTTTCGACCACTATATACTTGCTGTAGATTTGATTTTTCAATGTATTAAATCCAAGTATATAATGCATAGACTTGCATTCACAACTATTAAACTATAGTTTTAGAGTCTTTTCACATTCTAGTGCTATAGGATATATGTATAAATGGATCTGCAAGTCTTCTAAGTGAATAGTACAATGCATTTAATAGCATTTCCACGTTGAAAACAATTGCTAACAAGCTTTTTTCATATTACAATACTATAGCGTTAGTGTAATATACCAACGACAACGCTGTAACTCTTACATACACTACTTTCTGCTGTGAAACCCACGTTTCCAAGCTTTTTCCCATACTTTGGACCACTATATACTTTTCAATGTATCAAATCCGAGATGAAAATGCAAAGAATTGAGTTAACACCTGATAAACTATAGTTTACAAGTGTGTTTCAACCTTTTACTGCTATGTATGAATTAATTTGCAGGCTTTAAGATAAATAGTGAAATGCATTAAATAGCATATACCATCCTGGGAACCATCCTCAATAAGCTGTTTCCCTATCAATATTGTATAGCTCTAGTGTGTCAACGACGATGCTGTAACTTTTACGCACAACACTTTTTGCTACAAAACAATCGTTTTTAAGCTTTTTTCCTACTTTGGTAGACTACGAACTGCTGTACATTTGATTTTAAAAATGTAGTGAATGCAAGTTGTGAATGCATTGGATTGTACTCACACCTTTCAGTTTTCCAATCTTCTCTTTCTATTGTGCTTATGTATAGATGAATTTGCAGGCATTCAAATATGTAGTAAATTGCATTTTCCCCCTTGGAAAGTATTTTAAAAAAGCTATTACTATATTTCAATACAATAGCATTAGTGTGATATAACAAAAGTGATGCACACAACTTTTTCTATATAACCGTCGTTTTTAAAGTTATTTCCTACTTTGGGAGAGTGTAACTGCTTTATAATATATTTTGCATAGTATTAAATTTCAACGTATTAAATCCAAGTTGAAAATATATAAGAATTGCATTTACATCATTTGTGTTCAAGTGTGTTTCCACCTGTCACTCAAATAGTATATATATGTATAAATGGATTTGCAGGCTCGTAAATGAATGATAGAATGCTTCAAATAGCATTTTCAACCTTGTTAGTAAGCTTTTTTTTTCATATTACCATACTTACTATATTTCAATACTATAGTATTAGTGTAATATGTCAAAAACAATACTGAAACTCTTACAATCAACACTTTTTGCTATACAACGCTTGTTGTCAAGCTTTTTTCCTATTTTCGACCACTATATACTTGCTGTAGATTTGATTTTTCAATGTATTAAATCCAAGTATATAATGCATAGAATTGCATTCACAACTATTAAACTATAGTTTTAGAGTCTTTCCACATTCTAGTGCTATAGGATATATGTATAAATGGATCTGCAAGTCTTCTAAGTAAATAGTACAATGCATTTAATAGCATTTCCACGTTGAAAACAATTGTTAGCAAGCTTTTTTCATATTACAATACTATAGCGTTAGTGTAATATACCAACGACAACGCTGTAACTCTTACATACACTACTTTCTGCTGTGAAACCCGCGTTTCCAAGCTTTTTCCCATACTTTGGACCACTATATACTTTTCAATGTATCAAATCCGAGATGAAAATGCAAAGAATTGAGTTAACACCTGATAAACTATAGTTTTCAAGTGTGTTTCAACCTTTTACTGCTATGTATGAATTTTTTTGCAGGCTTTAAGATAAATAGTGAAATGCATTAAATAGCATATACCATCCTGGGAACTATCCTCAATAAGCTGTTTCCCTATCAATATTGTATAGCTCTCGTGTGTCAACGACGATGCTGTAACTTTTACGCACAACACTTTTTGCTACAAAACAATCGTTTTTAAGCTTTTTTCCTACTTTGGTAGACTACGAACTGCTGTACATTTGATTTTAAAAATGTAGTGAATGCAAGTTGTGAATGCATTGGATTGTACTCACACCTTTCAGTTTTCCAATCTTCTCTTTCTATTGTGCTTATGTATAGATGAATTTGCAGGCATTCAAATATATAGTAAATTGAATTTTCCCCCTTGGAAAGTATTTTGAAAAAGCCATTACTATATTTCAATACAATAGCATTAGTGTGATATAACAAAAGTGATGCACACAACTTTTTGCTATATAACCGTCGTTTTCAATGTTATTTCCTACTTTGGGAGAGTGTAACTGCTTTATAATATATTTTGCATAGTATTAAATTTCAACGTATTAAATCCAAGTTGAAAATATATAAGAATTGCATTTACATCATTTGTGTTCAAGTGTGTTTCCACCTGTCACTCAAATAGTATATATATGTATAAATGGATTTGCAGGCTCGTAAATGAATGATAGAATGCTTCAAATAGCATTTTCAACCTTGTTAGTAAGCTTTTTTTTTCATATTACCATACTTACTATATTTCAATACTATAGCATTAGTGTAATATGTCAAAAACAATACTGAAACTCTTACACTCAACACTTTTTGCTATACAACGCTTGTTGTCAAGCTTTTTTCCTATTTTCGACCACTATATACTTGCTGTAGATTTGATTTTTCAATGTATTAAATCCAAGTATATAATGCATAGAATTGCATTCACAACTATTAAACTATAGTTTTAGAGTCTTTCCACATTTTAGTGCTATAGGATATATGTATAAATGGATCTGCAAGTCTTCTAAATGAATAGTACAATGCATTTAATAGCATTTCCACGTTGAAAACAATTGTTAGCAAGCTTTTTTCATATTACAATACTATAGCGTTAGTGTAATATACCAACGACAACGCTGTAACTCTTACATACTCTACTTTCTGCTGTGAAACCCACGTTTCCAAGCTTTTTCCCATACTTTGGACCACTATATACTTTTCAATGTATCAAATCCGAGATGAAAATGCAAAGAATTGAGTTAACACATAATAAACTATAGTTTTCAAGTATGTTTCAACCTTTTACTGCTATGTATGAATTTTTTTGCAGGCTTTAAGATAAATAGTGAAATGCATTAAATAGCATATACCATCCTGGGAACTATCCTCAATAAGCTGTTTCCCTATCAATATTGTATAGCTCTCGTGTGTCAACGACGATGCTGTAACTTTTACGCACAACACTTTTTGCTACAAAACAATCGTTTTTAAGCTTTTTTCCTACTTTGGTAGACTACGAACTGCTGTACATTTGATTTTAAAAATGTAGTGAATGCAAGTTGTGAATGCATTGGATTGTACTCACACCTTTCAGTTTTCCAATCTTCTCTTTCTATTGTGCTTATGTATAGATGAATTTGCAGGCATTCAAATATATAGTAAATTGAATTTTCCCCCTTGGAAAGTATTTTGAAAAAGCCATTACTATATTTCAATACAATAGCATTAGTGTGATATAACAAAAGTGATGCACACAACTTTTTGCTATATAACCGTCGTTTTCAATGTTATTTCCTACTTTGGGAGAGTGTAACTGCTTTATAATATATTTTGCATAGTATTAAATTTCAACGTATTAAATCCAAGTTGAAAATATATAAGAATTGCATTTACATCATTTGTGTTCAAGTGTGTTTCCACCTGTCACTCAAATAGTATATATATGTATAAATGGATTTGCAGGCTCGTAAATGAATGATAGAATGCTTCAAATAGCATTTTCAACCTTGTTAGTAAGCTTTTTTTTTCATATTACCATACTTACTATATTTCAATACTATAGCATTAGTGTAATATGTCAAAAACAATACTGAAACTCTTACACTCAACACTTTTTGCTATACAACGCTTGTTGTCAAGCTTTTTTCCTATTTTCGACCACTATATACTTGCTGTAGATTTGATTTTTCAATGTATTAAATCCAAGTATATAATGCATAGAATTGCATTCACAACTATTAAACTATAGTTTTAGAGTCTTTCCACATTTTAGTGCTATAGGATATATGTATAAATGGATCTGCAAGTCTTCTAAATGAATAGTACAATGCATTTAATAGCATTTCCACGTTGAAAACAATTGTTAGCAAGCTTTTTTCATATTACAATACTATAGCGTTAGTGTAATATACCAACGACAACGCTGTAACTCTTACATACTCTACTTTCTGCTGTGAAACCCACGTTTCCAAGCTTTTTCCCATACTTTGGACCACTATATACTTTTCAATGTATCAAATCCGAGATGAAAATACAAAGAATTGAGTTCACACCTGATAAACTATAGTTTTCAAGTGTGTTTCAACCTTTTACTGCTATGTATGAATTAATTTGCAGGCTTTAAGATAAATAGTGAAATGCATTAAATAGCATATACCATCCTGGGAACCATCCTCAATAAGCTGTTTCCCTATCAATATTGTATAGCTCTAGTGTGTCAACGACGATGCTGTAACTTTTACGCACAACACTTTTTGCTACAAAACAATCGTTTTTAAGCTTTTTTCCTACTTTGGTAGACTACGAACTGCTGTACATTTGATTTTAAAAATGTAGTGAATGCAAGTTGTGAATGCATTGGATTGTACTCACACCTTTCAGTTTTCCAATCTTCTCTTTCTATTGTGCTTATGTATAGATGAATTTGCAGGCATTCAAATATGTAGTAAATTGCATTTTCCCCCTTGGAAAGTATTTTGAAAAATTATTACTATATTTCAATACAATAGCATTAGTGTGATATAACAAAAGTGATGCACACAACTTTTTGCTATATAACCGTCGTTTTTAAAGTTATTTCCTACTTTGGGAGAGTGTAACTGCTTTATAATATATTTTGCATAGTATTAAATTTCAACGTATTAAATCCAAGTTGAAAATATATAAGAATTGCATTTACATCATTTGTGTTCAAGTGTGTTTCCACCTGTCACTCAAATAGTATATATATGTATAAATGGATTTGCAGGCTCGTAAATGAATGATAGAATGCTTCAAATAGCATTTTCAACCTTGTTAGTAAGCTTTTTTTTCATATTACCATACTTACTATATTTCAATACTATAGCATTAGTGTAATATGTCAAAAACTATACTGAAACTCTTACACTCAACACTTTTTGCTATACAACGCTTGTTGTCAAGCTTTTTTCCTATTTTCGACCACTATATACTTGCTGTAGATTTGATTTTTCAATGTATTAAATCCAAGTATATAATGCATAGAATTGCATTCACAACTATTAAACTATAGTTTTAGAGTCTTTCCACATTCTAGTGCTATAGGATATATGTATAAATGGATCTGCAAGTCTTCTAAGTAAATAGTACAATGCATTTAATAGCATTTCCACGTTGAAAACAATTGTTAGCAAGCTTTTTTCATATTACAATACTATAGCGTTAGTGTAATATACCAACGACAACGCTGTAACTCTTACATACACTACTTTCTGCTGTGAAACCCACGTTTCCAAGCTTTTTCCCATACTTTGGACCACTATATACTTTTCAATGTATCAAATCCGAGATGAAAATGCAAAGAATTGAGTTCACACCTGATAAACTATAGTTTTCAAGTGTGTTTCAACCTTTTACTGCTATGTATGAATTAATTTGCAGGCTTTAAGATAAATAGTGAAATGCATCAAATAGCATATACCATCCTGGGAACCATCCTCAATAAGCTGCTTCCCTATCAATATTGTATAGCTCTAGTGTGTCAACGACGATGCTGTAACTTTTACGCACAACACTTTTTGCTACAAAACAATCGTTTTTAAGCTTTTTTCCTACTTTGGTAGACTACGAACTGCTGTACATTTGATTTTAAAAATGTAGTGAATGCAAGTTGTGAATGCATTGGATTGTACTCACACCTTTCAGTTTTCCAATCTTCTCTTTCTATTGTGCTTATGTATAGATGAATTTGCAGGCATTCAAATATGTAGTAAATTGCATTTTCCCCCTTGGAAAGTATTTTGAAAAAGCTATTACTATATTTCAATACAATAGCATTAGTGTGATATAACAAAAGTGATGCACACAACTTTTTGCTATAAAACCGTCGTTTTTAAGTTATTTCCTACTTTGGGAGAGTGTAACTGCTTTATAATATATTTTGCATAGTATTAAATTTCAACGTATTAAATCCAAGTTGAAAATATATAAGAATTGCATTTACATCATTTGTGTTCAAGTGTGTTTCCACCTGTCACTCAAATAGTATATATATGTATAAATGGATTTGCAGGCTCGTAAATGAATGATAGAATGCTTCAAATAGCATTTTCAACCTTGTTAGTAAGCTTTTTTTTCATATTACCATACTTACTATATTTCAATACTATAGCATTAGTGTAATATGTCAAAAACTATACTGAAACTCTTACACTCAACACTTTTTGCTATACAACGCTTGTTGTCAAGCTTTTTTCCTATTTTCGACCACTATATACTTGCTGTAGATTTGATTTTTCAATGTATTAAATCCAAGTATATAATGCATAGAATTGCATTCACAACTATTAAACTATAGTTTTAGAGTCTTTCCACATTCTAGTGCTATAGGATATATGTATAAATGGATCTGCAAGTCTTCTAAGTGAATAGTACAATGCATTTAATAGCATTTCCACGTTGAAAACAATTGCTAGCAAGCTTTTTTCATATTACAATACTATAGCGTTAGTGTGATATACCAACGACAACGCTGTAACTCTTACATACACTACTTTCTGCTGTGAAACCCACGTTTCCAAGCTTTTTCCCATACTTTGGACCACTATATACTTTTCAATGTATCAAATCCGAGATGAAAATGCAAAGAATTGAGTTAACACCTAATAAACTATAGTTTTCAAGTATGTTTCAACCTTTTACTGCTATGTATGAATTTATTTGCAGGCTTTAAGATAAATAGTGAAATGCATTAAATAGCATATACCATCCTGGGAACTATCCTCAATAAGCTGTTTCCCTATCAATATTGTATAGCTCTCGTGTGTCAACGACGATGCTGTAACTTTTACGCACAACACTTTTTGCTACAAAACCATCGTTTTTAAGCTTTTTTCCTACTTTGGTAGACTACGAACTGCTGTACATTTGATTTTAAAAATGTAGTGAATGCAAGTTGTGAATGCATTGGATTGTACTCACACCTTTCAGTTTTCCAATCTTCTCTTTCTATTGTGCTTATGTATAGATGAATTTGCAGGCATTCAAATATATAGTAAATTGAATTTTCCCCCTTGGAAAGTATTTTGAAAAAGCCATTACTATATTTCAATACAATAGCATTAGTGTGATATAACAAAAGTGATGCACACAACTTTTTGCTATATAACCGTCGTTTTCAATGTTATTTCCTACTTTGGGAGACTGTAACTGCTTTATAATATATTTTGCATAGTATTAAATTTCAACGTATTAAATCCAAGTTGAAAATATATAAGAATTGCATTTACATCATTTGTGTTCAAGTGTGTTTCCACCTGTCACTCAAATAGTATATATATGTATAAATGGATTTGCAGGCTCGTAAATGAATGATAGAATGCTTCAAATAGCATTTTCAACCTTGTTAGTAAGCTTTTTTTTTCATATTACCATACTTACTATATTTCAATATTATAGCATTAGTGTAATATGTCAAAAACAATACTGAAACTCTTACACTCAACACTTTTTGCTATACAACGCTTGTTGTCAAGCTTTTTTCCTATTTTCGACCACTATATACTTGCTGTAGATTTGATTTTTCAATGTATTAAATCCAAGTATATAATGCATAGAATTGCATTCACAACTATTAAACTATAGTTTTAGAGTCTTTCCACATTTTAGTGCTATAGGATATATGTATAAATGGATCTGAAAGTCTTCTAAATGAATAGTACAATGCATTTAATAGCATTTCCACGTTGAAAACAATTGTTAGCAAGCTTTTTTCATATTACAATACTATAGCGTTAGTGTAATATACCAACGACAACGCTGTAACTCTTACATACTCTACTTTCTGCTGTGAAACCCACGTTTCCAAGCTTTTTCCCATACTTTGGACCACTATATACTTTTCAATGTATCAAATCCGAGATGAAAATACAAAGAATTGAGTTCACACCTGATAAACTATAGTTTTCAAGTGTGTTTCAACCTTTTACTGCTATGTATGAATTAATTTGCAGGCTTTAAGATAAATAGTGAAATGCATTAAATAGCATATACCATCCTGGGAACCATCCTCAATAAGCTGTTTCCCTATCAATATTGTATAGCTCTAGTGTGTCAACGACGATGCTGTAACTTTTATGCACAACACTTTTTGCTACAAAACAATCGTTTTTAAGCTTTTTTCCTAATTTGGTAGACCACGAACTGCTGTACATTTGATTTTAAAAATGTAGTGAATGCAAGTTGTGAATGCATTGGATTGTACTCACACCTTTCAGTTTTCTAATCTTCTCTTTCTATTGTGCTTATGTATAGATGAATTTGCAGGCATTCAAATATGTAGTAAATTGCATTTTCCCCCTTGGAAAGTATTTTGAAAAATTATTACTATATTTCAATACAATAGCATTAGTGTGATATAACAAAAGTGATGCACACAACTTTTTGCTATAAAACCGTCGTTTTTAAAGTTATTTCCTACTTTTGGAGAGTGTAACTGCTTTATAATATATTTTGCATAGTATTAAATTTCAACGTATTAAATCCAAGTTGAAAATATATAAGAATTGCATTTACATCATTTGTGTTCAAGTGTGTTTCCACCTGTCACTCAAATAGTATATATATGTATAAATGGATTTGCAGGCTCGTAAATGAATGATAGAATGCTTCAAATAGCATTTTCAACCTTGTTAGTAAGCTTTTTTTTTTCATATTACCATACTTATTATATTTCAATACTATAGCATTAGTGTAATATGTCAAAAACTATACTGAAACTCTTACACTCAACACTTTTTGCTATACAACGCTTGTTGTCAAGCTTTTTTCCTATTTTCGACCACTATATACTTGCTGTAGATTTGATTTTTCAATGTATTAAATCCAAGTATATAATGCATAGAATTGCATTCACAACTATTAAACTATAGTTTTAGAGTCTTTCCACATTCTAGTGCTATAAGATATAATTATAAATGGATCTGCAAGTCTTCTAAGTGAATAGTACAATGCATTTAATAGCATTTCCACGTTGAAAACAATTGCTAACAAGCTTTTTTCATATTACAATACTATAGCGTTAGTGTGATATACCAACGACAACGCTGTAACTCTTACATACACTACTTTCTGCTGTGAAACCCACGTTTCCAAGCTTTTTCCCATACTTTGGACCACTATATACTTTTCAATGTATCAAATCCGAGATGAAAATGCAAAGAATTGAGTTAACACCTAATAAACTATAGTTTTCAAGTGTGTTTCAACCTTTTACTGCTATGTATGAATTTATTTGCAGGCTTTAAGATAAATAGTGAAATGCATTAAATAGCATATACCATCCTGGGAATAAGCTGTTTCCCTATCAATATTGTATAGCTCTAGTGTGTCAACGACGATGCTGTAACTTTTACACACAACACTTTTTGCTACAAAACAATCGTTTTTAAGCTTTTTTCCTACTTTGGTAGACTACGAACTGCTGTACATTTGATTTTAAAAATGTAGTGAATGCAAGTTGTGAATGCATTGGATTGTACTCACACCTTTCAGTTTTCCAATCTTTTCTTTCTATTGTGCTTATGTATAGATGAATTTGCAGGCATCCAAATATGTAGTAAATTGCATTTTCCCCCTTGGAAAGTATTTTGAAAAAGCTATTACTATATTTCAATACAATAGCATTAGTGTGATATAACAAAAGTGATGCACACAAGTTTTTGCTATATAACCGTCGTTTTTAAAGTTATTTCCTACTTTGGGAGAGTGTAACTGCTTTATAATATATTTTGCATAGTAATAAATTTCAACGTATTAAATCCAAGTTGAAAATATATAAGAATTGCATTTACATCATTTGTGTTCAAGTGTGTTTCCACCTGTCACTCAAATAGTATATATATGTTTAATGGATTTGCAGGCTCGCAAATGAATGATAGAATGCTTCAAATAGCATTTTCAACCTTGTTAGTAAGCTTTTTTTTTTCATATTACCATACTTACTATATTTCAATAATATAGCATTAGTGTAATACGTAGAAAACAATACTGAAACTCTTACACTCAACACTTTTTGCTATACAACGCTTGTTGACAAGCTTTTTTCCTATTTTCGACCACTATATACTTGCTGTAGATTTGATTTTTCAATGTATTAAATCCAAGTATATAATGCATAGAATTGCATTCACAACTATTAAACTATAGTTTTAGAGTCTTCCCACATTCTAGTGCTATAGGATATATGTATAAATGGATCTGCAAGTCTTCTAAGTAAATAGTACAATGCATTTAATGGCATTTCCACGTTGAAACAATTGCTAGCAAGCTTTTTTCATATTACAATACTATAGCGTCAGTGTGATATACCAACGACAACGCTGTAACTCTTACATACACTACTTTCTGCTGTGAAACCCACGTTTCCTAGCTTTTTCCCATACTTTGGACCACTATATACTTTTCAATGTATCAAATCCGAGTTGAAAATGCAAAGAATTGAGTTTACATTTAATAAACCATAGTTTTCAGGTGTGTTTCAACCTTTTACTGCTATGTATGAATTAATTTGCAGTGAAATGCATTAAATAGCATATACCATCCCTGGAACCATCCTCAATAAGCTGTTTCCCTATCACTATTGTATAGCACTAGTGTGTCAACGACGATGCTGTAACTTTTACACACAACACATTTTGCTACAAAACAATCGTTTTTAAGCTTTTTTCCTAATTTGGTAGACTACGAACTGCTGTACATTTGATTTTAAAAATGTAGTGAATGCAAGTTGTGAATGCATTGGATTGTACTCACACCTTTCAGTTTTCCAATCTTCTCTTTCAATTGTGCTTATGTATAGATGAATTTGCAGGCATTCAAATATATAGTAAATTGCATTTTCCCCCTTGGAAAGTATTTTGAAAAAGCTATTACTATATTTCAATACAATAGCATTAGTGTGATATAACAAAAGTGATGCACACAACTTTTTGCTATATAACCGTCGTTTTTAAAGTTATTTCCTACTTTGGGAGAGTGTAACTGCTTTATAATATATTTTGCATAGTAATAAATTTCAACGTATTAAATCCAAGTTGAAAATATATAAGAATTGCATTTACATCATTTGTGTTCAAGTGTGTTTCCACCTGTCACTCAAATAGTATATATATGTATAAATGGATTTGCAGGCTCGTAAATGAATGATAGAATGCTTCAAATAGCATTTTCAACCTTGTTAGTAAGCTTTTTTTTTCATATTACCATACTTACTATATTTCAATACTATAGCATTAGTGTAATATGTCGAAAACTATACTGAAACTCTTACACTCAACACTTTTTGCTATACAACGCTTGTTGTCAAGCTTTTTTCCTATTTTCGACCACTATATACTTGCTGTAGATTTGATTTTTCAATGTATTAAATCCAAGTATATAATGCATAGAATTGCATTCACAACTATTAAACTATAGTTTTAAAGTCTTTCCACATTCTAGTGCTATAGGATATATGTATAAATGGATCTGCAAGTCTTCTGAGTAAATAGTACAATGCATCTAATGGCATATCCACGTTGAAAATAATTGCTAGCAAGCTTTTTTCATATTACAATACTATAGCGTTAGTGTAATATACCAACGACAACGCTGTAACTCTTACATACACTACTTTCTGCTGTGAAACCCACGTTTCCAAGCTTTTTCCCATACTTTGGACCACTATATACTTTTCAATGTATCAAATCCGAGTTGAAAATGCAAAGAATTGAGTTCACACCTAATAAACTATAGTTTTCAAGGGTGTTTCAACCTTTTACTGCTGTGTATAAATTAATTAGCAGGCTTTAAGATAAATAGTGAAATGCATTAAATAGCATATACCATCCTGGGAACCATCGTCAATAAGCTGTTTCCCTATCACTATTGTATAGCACTAGTGTGTCAACGACGATGCTGTAACTTTTACACACAACACTTTTTGCTACAAAACAATCGTTTTTAAGCTTTTTTCCTAATTTGGTAGACTATGAATTGCTGTACATTTGATTTTAAAATGTAGTGAATGCAAGTTGTGAATGCATTGGATTGTACTCACACCTTTCAGTTTTCCAATCTTCTCCTTCAATTGTGCTTATGTATAGATGAATTTGCAGGCATTCAAATATATAGTAAATTGCATTTTCCCCCTTGGAAAGTATTTTGAAAAAGCTATTACTATATATCAATACAATAGCATTAGTGTGATATAACAAAAGTGATGCACACAACTTTTTGCTATATAACCGTCGTTTTCAAAATTATTTCCTACTTTGGGAGACTGTAACTGCTTTATAATATATTTTGCATAGTATTAAATTTCAACGTATTAAATCCAAGTTGAAAATATATAAGAATTGCATTTACATCATTTGTGTTCAAGTGTGTTTCCACCTTTCACTCAAATTGTATATATATGTATAAATGGATTGCAGGCTCGTAAATGAATGATAGAATGCTTCAAATAGCATTTTCAACCTTGTTAGTAAGCTTTTTTTTTCATATTACCATACTTACTATATTTCAATACTATAGCATTAGTGTAATATGTCGAAAACAATACTGAAACTTTTACACTCAACACTTTTCGCTATACAACGCTTGTTGTCAAGCTTTTTTCCTATTTTCGACCTCTATATACTTGCTGTAGATTTGATTTTCAATGTATTAAATCCAAGTATATAATGCATAGAATTGCATTCACAACTATTAAACTATAGTTTTAGAGTCTTTCCACATTCTAGTGCTATAGGATATATGTATAAATGGATCTGCAAGTCTTCTAAGTAAATAGTACAATGCATTTAATAGCATTTCCACGTTGAAACAATTGCTAGCAAGCTTTTTTCATATTACAATACTATAGCGTTAGTGTAATATACCAACGACAACGCTGTAACTCTTACATACTCTACTTTCTGCTGTGAAACCCACGTTTCCAAGCTTTTTCCCATACTTTGGACCACTATATACTTTTCAATGTATCAAATCCGAGATGAAAATGCAAAGAATTGAGTTAACACCTAATAAACTATAGTTTTCAAGTGTGTTTCAACCTTTTACTGCTATGTATGAATTTATTTGCAGGCTTTAAGATAAATTGTGAAATGCATTAAATAGCATATACCATCCTGGGAATAAGCTGTTTCACTATCAATATTGTATAGCTCTAGTGTGTCAACGACGATGCTGTAACTTTTACGCACAACACTTTTTGCTACAAAACAATCGTTTTTAAGCTTTTTTCCTACTTTGGTAGACTACGAACTGCTGTACATTTGATTTTAAAAATGTAGTGAATGCAAGTTGTGAATGCATTGGATTGTACTCACACCTTTCAGTTTTCCAATCTTCTCTTTCTATTGTGCTTATGTATAGATGAATTTGCAGGCATTCAAATATATAGTAAATAGCATTTTCCCCCTTGGAAAGTATTTTGAAAAAGCTATTACTATATTTCAATACAATAGCATTAGTGTGATATAACAAAAGTGATGCACACAACTTTTTGCTATATAACCGTCGTTTTCAATGTTATTTCCTACTTTGGGAGAGTGTAACTGCTTTATGATATATTTTGCATAGTAATAAATTTCAACGTATTAAATCCAAGTTGAAAATATATAAGAATTGCATTTACATCATTTGTGTTCAAGTGTGTTTCCACCTGTCACTCAAATAGTATATATATGTATAAATGGATTTGCAGGCTCGTAAATGAATGATAGAATGCTTCAAATAGCATTTTCAACCTTGTTAGTAAGCTTTTTTTTTTCATATTACCATACTTACTATATTTCAATAATATAGCATTAGTGTAATATGTCAAAAACTATACTGAAACTCTTACACTCAACACTTATGCTATACAACGCTTGTTGTCAAGCTTTTTTCCTATTTTCGACCACTATATACTTGCTGTAGATTTGATTTTTCAATGTATTAAATCCAAGTATATAATGCATAGAATTGCATTCACAACTATTAAACTATAGTTTTAGAGTCTTTCCACATTCTTGTGCTATAAGATATAATTATAAATGGATCTGCAAGTCTTCTAAGTGAATAGTACAATGCATTTAATAGCATTTCCACGTTGAAAACAATTGCTAACAAGCTTTTTTCATATTACAATACTATAGCGTTAGTGTGATATACCAACGACAACGCTGTAACTCTTACATACACTACTTTCTGCTGTGAAACCCACGTTTCCAAGCTTTTTCCCATACTTTGGACCACTATATACTTTTCAATGTATCAAATCCAAGATGAAAATGCAAAGAATTGAGTTAACACCTAATAAACTATAGTTTTCAAGTGTGTTTCAACCTTTTACTGCTATGTATGAATTTATTTGCAGGCTTTAACATAAAGAGTGAAATGCATTAAATAGCATATACCATCCTAGGAATAAGCTGTTTCCCTATCAATATTGTATAGCTCTAGTGTGTCAACGACGATGCTGTAACTTTTACGCACAACACTTTTTGCTACAAAACAATCGTTTTTAAGCTTTTTTCCTACTTTGGTAGACTACGAACTGCTGTACATTTGATTTTAAAAATGTAGTGAATGCAAGTTGTGAATGCATTGGATTGTACTCACACCTTTCAGTTTTCCAATCTTCTCTTTCTATTGTGCTTATGTATAGATGAATTTGCAGGCATTAAATATATAGTGAATTGCATTTTCCCCCTTGGAAAGTATTTTGAAAAAGCTATTACTATATATCAATACAATAGCATTAGTGTGATATAACAAAAGTGATGCACACAACTTTTTGCTATATAACCGTCGTTTTCAAAGTTATTTCCTACTTTGGGAGACTGTAACTGCTTTATAATATATTTTGCATAGTAATAAATTTCAACGTATTAAATCCAAGTTGAAAATATATAAGAATTGCATTTACATCATTTGTGTTCAAGTGTGTTTCCACCTGTCACTCAAATTGTATATATATGTATAAATGGACTTGCAGGCTCGTAAATGAATGAAAGAATGCTCCAAATAGCATTTTCAACTTTGTTAGTAAGCTTTTTTTTTCATATTACCATACTTACTATATTTCAATACTATAGCATTAGTGTAATATGTCGAAAACAATACTGAAACTCTTACACTCAACACTTTTTGCTATACAACGCTTGTTGTCAAGCTTTTTTCCTATTTTCGACCTCTATATACTTGCTGTGGATTTGATTTTCAATGTATTAAATCCAAGTATATAATGCATAGAATTGCATTCACAACTATTAAACTATAGTTTTAGAGTCTTTCCACATTCTTGTGCTATAGGAAATATGTATAAATGGATCTGCAAGTCTTCTAAGTAAATAGTACAATGCATTTAATAGCATTTCCACGTTGAAACAATTGCTAGCAAGCTTTTTTCATATTACAATACTATAGCGTCAGTGTGATATACCAACGACAACGCTGTATCTCTTACATACACTACTTTCTGCTGTGAAACCCACGTTTCCAAGCTTTTTCCCATACTTTGGACCACTATATACTTTTCAATGTATCAAATCCGAGATGAAAATGCAAAGAATTGAGTTAACACCTAATAAACTATAGTTTTCAAGTGTGTTTCAACCTTTTACTGCTATGTATGAATTTATTTGCAGGCTTTAAGATAAATAGTGAAATGCATTAAATAGCATATACCATCCTGGGAATAAGCTGTTTCACTATCAATATTGTATAGCTCTAGTGTGTCAACGACGATGCTGTAACTTTTACGCACAACACTTTTTGCTACAAAACAATCGTTTTTAAGCTTTTTTCCTACTTTGGTAGACTACGAACTGCTGTACATTTGATTTTAAAAATGTAGTGAATGCAAGTTGTGAATGCATTGGATTGTACTCACACCTTTCAGTTTTCCAATCTTCTCTTTCTATTGTGCTTATGTATAGATGAATTTGCAGGCATTCAAATATATAGTAAATAGCATTTTCCCCCTTGGAAAGTATTTTGAAAAAGCTATTACTATATTTCAATACAATAGCATTAGTGTGATATAACAAAAGTGATGCACACAACTTTTTGCTATATAACCGTCGTTTTCAATGTTATTTCCTACTTTGGGAGAGTGTAACTGCTTTATGATATATTTTGCATAGTAATAAATTTCAACGTATTAAATCCAAGTTGAAAATATATAAGAATTGCATTTACATCATTTGTGTTCAAGTGTGTTTCCACCTGTCACTCAAATAGTATATATATGTTTAATGGATTTGCAGGCTCGTAAATGAATGATAGAATGCTTCAAATAGCATTTTCAACCTTGTTAGTAAGCTTTTTTTTTTCATATTACCATACTTACTATATTTCAATAATATAGCATTAGTGTAATACGTCGAAAACAATACTGAAACTCTTACACTCAACACTTTTTGCTATACAACGCTTGTTGACAAGCTTTTTTCCTATTTTCGACCACTATATACTTGCTGTAGATTATATTTTTCAATGTATTAAATCCAAGTATATAATGCATAGAATTGCATTCACAACTATTAAACTATAGTTTTAGAGTCTTTCCACATTCTAGTGCTATAGGATATATGTATAAATGGATCTGCAAGTCTTCTAAGTAAATAGTACAATGCATTTAATGGCATTTCCACGTTGAAACAATTGCTAGCAAGCTTTTTTCATATTACAATACTATAGCGTCAGTGTGATATACCAACGACAACGCTGTAACTCTTACATACACTACTTTCTGCTGTGAAACCCACGTTTCCAAGCTTTTTCCCATACTTTGGACCACTTTTCAATGTATCAAATCCGAGTTGAAAATGCAAAGAATTGAGTTTACATTTAATAAACCATAGTTTTCAAGTGTGTTTCAACCTTTTACTGCTATGTATGAATTAATTTGCAGTGAAATGCATTAAATAGCATATACCATCCCTGGAACCATCCTCAATAAGCTGTTTCCCTATCACTATTGTATAGCACTAGTGTGTCAACGACGATGCTGTAACTTTTACACACAACACATTTTGCTACAAAACAATCGTTTTTAAGCTTTTTTCCTACTTTGGTAGACTACGAACTGCTGTACATTTTATTTTAAAATGTAGTGAATGCAAGTTGTGAATGCATTGGATTGTACTCACACCTTTCAGTTTTCCAATCTTCTCTTTCAATTGTGCTTATGTATAGATGAATTTGCAGGCATTCAAATATATAGTAAATTGCATTTTCCCCCTTGGAAAGTATTTTGAAAAAGCTATTACTATATTTCAATACAATAGCATTAGTGTGATATAACAAAAGTGATGCACACAACTTTTTGCTATATAACCGTCGTTTTCAAAGTTATTTCATACTTTGGGAGAGTGTAACTGCTTTATAATATATTTTGCATAGTATTAAATTCAAACGTATTAAATCCAAGTTGAAAATATATAAGAATTGCATTTACATCATTTGTGTTCAAGTGTGTTTCCACCTGTCACTCAAATAGTATATATATGTATAAATGGATTTGCAGGCTCGTAAATGAATGATAGAATGCTTCAAATAGCATTTTCAACCTTAGTAAGCTTTTTTTTTTCATATTACCATACTTACTATATTTCAATACTATAGCATTAGTGTAATATGTCGAAAACTATACTGAAACTCTTACACTCAACACTTTTTGCTATACAACGCTTGTTGTCAAGCTTTTTTCCTATTTTCGACCACTATATACTTGCTGTAGATTTGATTTTTCAATGTATTAAATCCAAGTATATAATGCATAGAATTGCATTCACAACTATTAAACTATAGTTTTAGAGTCTTTCCACATTCTAGTGCTATAGGATATATGTATAAATGGATCTGCAAGTCTTCTGAGTAAATAGTACAATGCATCTAATGGCATATCCACGTTGAAAACAATTGCTAGCAAGCTTTTTTCATATTACAATACTATAGCGTTAGTGTAATATACCAACGACAACGCTGTAACTCTTACATACACTACTTTCTGCTGTGAAACCCACGTTTCCAAGCTTTTTCCCATACTTTGGACCACTATATACTTTTCAATGTATCAAATCCAAGTTGAAAATGCAAAGAATTGAGTTCACACCGAATAAACCATAGTTTTCAAGGGTGTTTCAACCTTTTACTGCTGTGTATAAATTAATTAGCAGGCTTTAAGATAAATAGTGAAATGCATTAAATAGCATATACCATCCTGGGAATAAGCTGTTTCCCTATCAATATTGTATAGCTCTAGTGTGTCAACGACGATGCTGTAACTTTTATGCACAACACTTTTTGCTACAAAACAATCGTTTTTAAGCTTTTTTCCTACTTTGGTAGACTACGAACTGCTGTACATTTGATTTTAAAAATGTAGTGAATGCAAGTTGTGAATGCATTGGATTGTACTCACACCTTTCAGTTTTCCAATCTTCTCTTTCTATTGTGCTTATGTATAGATGAATTTGCAGGCATTCAAATATGTAGTAAATTGCATTTTCCCCCTTGGAAAGTATTTTCAAAAAGCTATTACTATATTTCAATACAATAACATTAGTGTGATATAACAAAAGTGATGCACACAAGTTTTTGCTATATAACCGTCGTTTTTAAAGTTATTTCCTACTTTGGGAGAGTGTAACTGCTTTATAATATATTTTGCATAGTAATAAATTTCAACGTATTAAATCCAAGTTGAAAATATATAAGAATTGCATTTACATCATTTGTGTTCAAGTGTGTCCCCACCTGTCACTAAAATAGTATATATATACATAAATGGATTTGCAGGCTCGTAAATGAATGATAGAATGCTTCAAATAGCATTTTCAACCTTGTTAGTAAGCTTTTTTTTTCATATTACCATACTTACTATATTTAAATACTATAGCATTAGTGTAATATGTCGAAAACAATACTGAAACTTTTACACTCAACACTTTTCGCTATACAACGCTTGTTGTCAAGCTTTTTTCCTATTTTCGACCTCTATATACTTGCTGTAGATTTGATTTTTCAATGTATTAAATCCAAGTATATAATGCATAGAATTGCATTCACAACTATTAAACTATAGTTTTAGAGTCTTTCCACATTCTAGTGCTATAGGATATATGTATAAATGGATCTGCAAGTCTTCTAAGTAAATAGTACAATGCATTTAATAGCATTTCCACGTTGAAACAATTGCTAGCAAGCTTTTTTCATATTACAATACTATAGCGTCAGTGTGATATACCAACGACAACGCTGTAACTCTTACATACACTACTTTCTGCTGTGAAACCCACGTTTCCAAGCTTTTTCCCATACTTTGGACCACTATATACTTTTCAATGTATCAAATCCGAGTTGAAAATGCAAAGAATTGAGTTTACATTTAATAAACCATAGTTTTCAAGTGTGTTTCAACCTTTTACTGCTATGTATAAATTTATTTGCAGGCTTTCAGATAAATAGTGAAATGCATTAAATAGCATATACCATCCTGGGAATCATCGTCAATAAGCTGTTTCCATATCACTATTGTATAGCTCTAGTGTAATATGTCAACGACCATGCTGTAACTTTTACACACAACACTTTTTGCTACAAAACAATCGTTCCTACTTTGGTAGACTACGAACTGCTGTACATTTGATTTTAAAATGTAGTGAATGCAAGTTGTGAATGCATTGGATTGTACTCACACCTTTCAGTTTTCCAATCTTCTCTTTCTATTGTGCTTATGTATAGATGAATTTGCAGGCATTCAAATATATAGTAAATTGCATTTTCCCCCTTGGAAAGTATTTTCAAAAAGCTATTACTATATTTCAATACAATAACATTAGTGTGATATAACAAAAGTGATGCACACAAGTTTTTGCTATATAACCGTCGTTTTTAAAGTTATTTCCTACTTTGGGAGAGTGTAACTGCTTTATAATATATTTTGCATAGTAATAAATTTCAACGTATTAAATCCAAGTTGAAAATATATAAGAATTGCATTTACATCATTTGTGTTCAAGTGTGTCCCCACCTGTCACTAAAATAGTATATATATACATAAATGGATTTGCAGGCTCGTAAATGAATGATAGAATGCTTCAAATAGCATTTTCAACCTTGTTAGTAAGCTTTTTTTTTCATATTACCATACTTACTATATTTAAATACTATAGCATTAGTGTAATATGTCGAAAACAATACTGAAACTTTTACACTCAACACTTTTCGCTATACAACGCTTGTTGTCAAGCTTTTTTCCTATTTTCGACCTCTATATACTTGCTGTAGATTTGATTTTTCAATGTATTAAATCCAAGTATATAATGCATAGAATTGCATTCACAACTATTAAACTATAGTTTTAGAGTCTTTCCACATTCTAGTGCTATAGGATATATGTATAAATGGATCTGCAAGTCTTCTAAGTAAATAGTACAATGCATTTAATAGCATTTCCACGTTGAAACAATTGCTAGCAAGCTTTTTTCATATTACAATACTATAGCGTCAGTGTGATATACCAACGACAACGCTGTAACTCTTACATACACTACTTTCTGCTGTGAAACCCACGTTTCCAAGCTTTTTCCCATACTTTGGACCACTATATACTTTTCAATGTATCAAATCCGAGTTGAAAATGCAAAGAATTGAGTTTACATTTAATAAACCATAGTTTTCAAGTGTGTTTCAACCTTTTACTGCTATGTATAAATTTATTTGCAGGCTTTCAGATAAATAGTGAAATGCATTAAATAGCATATACCATCCTGGGAATCATCGTCAATAAGCTGTTTCCATATCACTATTGTATAGCTCTAGTGTAATATGTCAACGACCATGCTGTAACTTTTACACACAACACTTTTTGCTACAAAACAATCGTTCCTACTTTGGTAGACTACGAACTGCTGTACATTTGATTTTAAAATGTAGTGAATGCAAGTTGTGAATGCATTGGATTGTACTCACACCTTTCAGTTTTCCAATCTTCTCTTTCTATTGTGCTTATGTATAGATGAATTTGCAGGCATTCAAATATATAGTAAATTGCATTTTCCCCCTTGGAAAGTATTTTCAAAAAGCTATTACTATATTTCAATACAATAGCATTAGTGTGATATAACAAAAGTGATGCTCTTTTTACACTGACACACACAACTTTTTGCTATATAACCGTCGTTTTCAAAGTTATTTCCTACTTTGGGAGAGTGTAACTGCTTTATAATATATTTTGCATAGTATTAAATTTCAACGTATTAAATCCAAGTTGAAAATATATAAGAATTGCATTTACATCATTTGTGTTCAAGTGTGTTTCCACCTGTCACTCAAATAGTATATATATGTATAAATGGATTTGCAGGCTCGTAAATGAATGATAGAATGCTTCAAATAGCATTTTCAACCTTGTTAGTAAGCTTTTTTTTTTCATATCACCATACTTACTATATTTCAATAATATAGCATTAGTGTAATATGTCGAAAACTATACTGAAACTCTTACACTCAACACTTTTTGCTATACAACGCTTGTTGTCAAGCTTTTTTCCTATTTTCGACCACTATATACTTGCTGTAGATTTGATTTTTCAATGTATTAAATCCAAGTATATAATGCATAGAATTGCATTCACAACTATTAAACTATAGTTTTAGAGTCTTTCCACATTCTAGTGCTATAGGATATAATTATAAATGGATCTGCAAGTCTTCTAAGTAAATAGTACAATGCATTTAATGGCATTTCCACGTTGAAACAATTGCTAGCAAGCTTTTTTCATATTACAATACTATAGCGTCAGTGTGATATACCAACGACAACGCTGTAACTCTTACATACACTACTTTCTGCTGTGAAACCCACGTTTCCAAGCTTTTTCCCATACTTTGGACCACTATATACTTTTCAATGTATCAAATCCGAGATGAAAATGCAAAGAATTGAGTTAACACCTGATAAACTATAGTTTTCAAGTGTGTTTCAACCTTTTACTGCTATGTATAAATTAATTTGCAGTGAAATGCATTAAATAGCATATACCATCCCTGGAACCATCCTCAATAGGCTGTTTCCCTATCACTATTGTATAGCACCAGTGTGTCAACGACGATGCTGTAACTTTTACACACAACACTTTTTGCAAGAAAACAATCGTTTTTAAGCTTTTTTCCTACTTTGGTAGACTACGAACTGCTGTACATTTGATTTTTAAAAATGTAGTGAATGCAAGTTGTGAATGCATCGGATTGTACTCACACCTGTCAGTTTTCCAATCTTCTCTTTCTATTGTGCTTATGTATAGATGAATTTGCAGGCATTCAAATATATAGTAAATTGCATTTTCCCCTTTGGAAAGTATTTTCAAAAAGCTATTACTATATTTCAATACAATAGCATTAGTGTGATATAACAAAAGTGATGCTCTTTTTACACTGACACACACAACTTTTTGCTATATAACCGTCGTTTTCAAAGTTATTTCCTACTTTGGGAGAGTGTAACTGCTTTATAATATATTTTGCATAGTATTAAATTTCAACGTATTAAATCCAAGTTGAAAATATATAAGAATTGCATTTACATCATTTGTGTTCAAGTGTGTTTCCACCTGTCACTCAAATTGTATATATATGTATAAATGGACTTGCAGGCTCGTAAATGAATGATAGAATGCTTCAAATAGCATTTTCAACCTTGTTAGTAAGCTTTTTTTTTCATATTACCATACTTACTATATTTCAATACTATAGCATTAGTGTAATATGTCGAAAACAATACTGAAACTTTTACACTCAACACTTTTCGCTATACAACGCTTGTTGTCAAGCTTTTTTCCTATTTTCGACCTCTATATACTTGCTGTAGATTTGATTTTTCAATGTATTAAATCCAAGTATATAATGCATAGAATTGCATTCACAACTATTAAACTATAGTTTTAGAGTCTTTCCACATTCTAGTGCTATAGGATATATGTATAAATGGATCTGCAAGTCTTCTAAGTAAATAGTACAATGCATTTAATAGCATTTCCACGTTGAAACAATTGCTAGCAAGCTTTTTTCATATTACAATACTATAGCGTCAGTGTGATATACCAACGACAACGCTGTAACTCTTACATACACTACTTTCTGCTGTGAAACCCACGTTTCCAAGCTTTTTCCCATACTTTGGACCAGTATATACTTTTCAATGTATCAAATCCGAGTTGAAAATGCAAAGAATTGAGTTTACATCGAATAAACTATAGTTTTCAAGTGTGTTTCAACCTTTTACTGCTATGTATAAATTAATTTGCAGGCTTTCAGATAAATAGTGAAATGCATTAAATAGCATATACCATCCTGGGAATCATCGTCAATAAGCTGTTTCCATATCACTATTGTATAGCTCTAGTGTAATATGTCAACGACCATGCTGTAACTTTTACACACAACACTTTTTGCTACAAAACAATCGTTCCTACTTTGGTAGACTACGAACTGCTGTACATTTGATTTTAAAATGTAGTGAATGCAAGTTGTGAATGCATTGGATTGTACTCACACCTTTCAGTTTTCCAATCTTCTCTTTCAATTGTGCTTATGTATAGATGAATTTGCAGGCATTCAAATATATAGTAAATTGCATTTTCCCCCTTGGAAAGTATTTTGAAAAAGCTATTACTATATTTCAATACAATAGCATTAGTGTGATATAACAAAAGTGATGCACACAACTTTTTGCTATATAACCGTCGTTTTCAAAGTTATTTCCTACTTTGGGAGAGTGTAACTGCTTTATAATATATTTTGCATAGTATTAAATTCAAACGTATTAAATCCAAGTTGAAAATATATAAGAATTGCATTTACATCATTTGTGTTCAAGTGTGTTTCCACCTGTCACTCAAATAGTATATATATGTATAAATGGATTTGCAGGCTCGTAAATGAATGATAGAATGCTTCAAATAGCATTTTCAACCTTAGTAAGCTTTTTTTTTCATATTACCATACTTACTATATTTCAATACTATAGCATTAGTGTAATATGTCGAAAACTATACTGAAACTCTTACACTCAACACTTTTTGCTATACAACGCTTGTTGTCAAGCTTTTTTCCTATTTTCGACCACTATATACTTGCTGTAGATTTGATTTTTCAATGTATTAAATCCAAGTATATAATGCATAGAATTGCATTCACAACTATTAAACTATAGTTTTAGAGTCTTTCCACATTCTAGTGCTATAGGATATATGTATAAATGGATCTGCAAGTCTTCTGAGTAAATAGTACAATGCATCTAATGGCATATCCACGTTGAAAACAATTGCTAGCAAGCTTTTTTCATATTACAATACTATAGCGTTAGTGTAATATACCAACGACAACGCTGTAACTCTTACATACACTACTTTCTGCTGTGAAACCCACGTTTCCAAGCTTTTTCCCATACTTTGGACCACTATATACTTTTCAATGTATCAAATCCAAGTTGAAAATGCAAAGAATTGAGTTCACACCGAATAAACTATAGTTTTCAAGGGTGTTTCAACCTTTTACTGCTGTGTATAAATTAATTAGCAGGCTTTAAGATAAATAGTGAAATGCATTAAATAGCATATACCATCCTGGGAATAAGCTGTTTCCCTATCAATATTGTATAGCTCTAGTGTGTCAACGACGATGCTGTAACTTTTATGCACAACACTTTTTGCTACAAAACAATCGTTTTTAAGCTTTTTTCCTACTTTGGTAGACTACGAACTGCTGTACATTTGATTTTAAAAATGTAGTGAATGCAAGTTGTGAATGCATTGGATTGTACTCACACCTTTCAGTTTTCCAATCTTCTCTTTCTATTGTGCTTATGTATAGATGAATTTGCAGGCATTCAAATATGTAGTAAATTGCATTTTCCCCCTTGGAAAGTATTTTCAAAAAGCTATTACTATATTTCAATACAATAACATTAGTGTGATATAACAAAAGTGATGCACACAAGTTTTTGCTATATAACCGTCGTTTTTAAAGTTATTTCCTACTTTGGGAGAGTGTAACTGCTTTATAATATATTTTGCATAGTAATAAATTTCAACGTATTAAATCCAAGTTGAAAATATATAAGAATTGCATTTACATCATTTGTGTTCAAGTGTGTCCCCACCTGTCACTAAAATAGTATATATATACATAAATGGATTTGCAGGCTCGTAAATGAATGATAGAATGCTTCAAATAGCATTTTCAACCTTGTTAGTAAGCTTTTTTTTTCATATTACCATACTTACTATATTTAAATACTATAGCATTAGTGTAATATGTCGAAAACAATACTGAAACTTTTACACTCAACACTTTTCGCTATACAACGCTTGTTGTCAAGCTTTTTTCCTATTTTCGACCTCTATATACTTGCTGTAGATTTGATTTTTCAATGTATTAAATCCAAGTATATAATGCATAGAATTGCATTCACAACTATTAAACTATAGTTTTAGAGTCTTTCCACATTCTAGTGCTATAGGATATATGTATAAATGGATCTGCAAGTCTTCTAAGTAAATAGTACAATGCATTTAATAGCATTTCCACGTTGAAACAATTGCTAGCAAGCTTTTTTCATATTACAATACTATAGCGTCAGTGTGATATACCAACGACAACGCTGTAACTCTTACATACACTACTTTCTGCTGTGAAACCCACGTTTCCAAGCTTTTTCCCATACTTTGGACCACTATATACTTTTCAATGTATCAAATCCGAGTTGAAAATGCAAAGAATTGAGTTTACATTTAATAAACCATAGTTTTCAAGTGTGTTTCAACCTTTTACTGCTATGTATAAATTTATTTGCAGGCTTTCAGATAAATAGTGAAATGCATTAAATAGCATATACCATCCTGGGAATCATCGTCAATAAGCTGTTTCCATATCACTATTGTATAGCTCTAGTGTAATATGTCAACGACCATGCTGTAACTTTTACACACAACACTTTTTGCTACAAAACAATCGTTCCTACTTTGGTAGACTACGAACTGCTGTACATTTGATTTTAAAATGTAGTGAATGCAAGTTGTGAATGCATTGGATTGTACTCACACCTTTCAGTTTTCCAATCTTCTCTTTCAATTGTGCTTATGTATAGATGAATTTGCAGGCATTCAAATATATAGTAAATTGCATTTTCCCCCTTGGAAAGTATTTTGAAAAAGCTATTACTATATTTCAATACAATAGCATTAGTGTGATATAACAAAAGTGATGCACACAACTTTTTGCTATATAACCGTCGTTTTCAAAGTTATTTCCTACTTTGGGAGAGTGTAACTGCTTTATAATATATTTTGCATAGTATTAAATTCAAACGTATTAAATCCAAGTTGAAAATATATAAGAATTGCATTTACATCATTTGTGTTCAAGTGTGTTTTCACCTGTCACTCAAATAGTATATATATGTATAAATGGATTTGCAGGCTCGTAAATGAATGATAGAATGCTTCAAATAGCATTTTCAACCTTGTTAGTAAGCTTTTTTTTTTCATATCACCATACTTACTATATTTCAATAATATAGCATTAGTGTAATATGTCGAAAACTATACTGAAACTCTTACACTCAACACTTTTTGCTATACAACGCTTGTTGTCAAGCTTTTTTCCTATTTTCGACCACTATATACTTGCTGTAGATTTGATTTTTCAATGTATTAAATCCAAGTATATAATGCATAGAATTGCATTCACAACTATTAAACTATAGTTTTAGAGTCTTTCCACATTCTAGTGCTATAGGATATATGTATAAATGGATCTGCAAGTCTTCTAAGTAAATAGTACAATGCATTTAATAGCATTTCCACGTTGAAACAATTGCTAGCAAGCTTTTTTCATATTACAATACTATAGCGTCAGTGTGATATACCAACGACAACGCTGTAACTCTTACATACACTACTTTCTGCTGTGAAACCCACGTTTCCAAGCTTTTTCCCATACTTTGGACCACTATATACTTTTCAATGTATCAAATCCGAGATGAAAATGCAAAGAATTGAGTTAACACCTGATAAACTATAGTTTTCAAGTGTGTTTCAACCTTTTACTGCTATGTATAAATTAATTTGCAGTGAAATGCATTAAATAGCATATACCATCCCTGGAACCATCCTCAATAGGCTGTTTCCCTATCACTATTGTATAGCACCAGTGTGTCAACGACGATGCTGTAACTTTTACACACAACACTTTTTGCAAGAAAACAATCGTTTTTAAGCTTTTTTCCTACTTTGGTAGACTACGAACTGCTGTACATTTGATTTTTAAAAATGTAGTGAATGCAAGTTGTGAATGCATCGGATTGTACTCACACCTGTCAGTTTTCCAATCTTCTCTTTCTATTGTGCTTATGTATAGATGAATTTGCAGGCATTCAAATATATAGTAAATTGCATTTTCCCCTTTGGAAAGTATTTTCAAAAAGCTATTACTATATTTCAATACAATAGCATTAGTGTGATATAACAAAAGTGATGCTCTTTTTACACTGACACACACAACTTTTTGCTATATAACCGTCGTTTTCAAAGTTATTTCCTACTTTGGGAGAGTGTAACTGCTTTATAATATATTTTGCATAGTATTAAATTTCAACGTATTAAATCCAAGTTGAAAATATATAAGAATTGCATTTACATCATTTGTGTTCAAGTGTGTTTCCACCTGTCACTCAAATTGTATATATATGTATAAATGGACTTGCAGGCTCGTAAATGAATGATAGAATGCTTCAAATAGCATTTTCAACCTTGTTAGTAAGCTTTTTTTTTCATATTACCATACTTACTATATTTCAATACTATAGCATTAGTGTAATATGTCGAAAACAATACTGAAACTTTTACACTCAACACTTTTCGCTATACAACGCTTGTTGTCAAGCTTTTTTCCTATTTTCGACCTCTATATACTTGCTGTAGATTTGATTTTTCAATGTATTAAATCCAAGTATATAATGCATAGAATTGCATTCACAACTATTAAACTATATTTTAGAGTCTTTCCACATTCTAGTGCTATAGGATATATGTATAAATGGATCTGCAAGTCTTCTAAGTAAATAGTACAATGCATTTAATAGCATTTCCACGTTGAAACAATTGCTAGCAAGCTTTTTTCATATTACAATACTATAGCGTCAGTGTGATATACCAACGACAACGCTGTAACTCTTACATACACTACTTTCTGCTGTGAAACCCACGTTTCCAAGCTTTTTCCCATACTTTGGACCAGTATATACTTTTCAATGTATCAAATCCGAGTTGAAAATGCAAAGAATTGAGTTTACATCGAATAAACTATAGTTTTCAAGTGTGTTTCAACCTTTTACTGCTATGTATAAATTAATTTGCAGGCTTTCAGATAAATAGTGAAATGCATTAAATAGCATATACCATCCTGGGAATCATCGTCAATAAGCTGTTTCCATATCACTATTGTATAGCTCTAGTGTAATATGTCAACGACCATGCTGTAACTTTTACACACAACACTTTTTGCTACAAAACAATCGTTCCTACTTTGGTAGACTACGAACTGCTGTACATTTGATTTTAAAATGTAGTGAATGCAAGTTGTGAATGCATTGGATTGTACTCACACCTTTCAGTTTTCCAATCTTCTCTTTCAATTGTGCTTATGTATAGATGAATTTGCAGGCATTCAAATATATAGTAAATTGCATTTTCCCCCTTGGAAAGTATTTTGAAAAAGCTATTACTATATTTCAATACAATAGCATTAGTGTGATATAACAAAAGTGATGCACACAACTTTTTGCTATATAACCGTCGTTTTCAAAGTTATTTCCTACTTTGGGAGAGTGTAACTGCTTTATAATATATTTTGCATAGTATTAAATTCAAACGTATTAAATCCAAGTTGAAAATATATAAGAATTGCATTTACATCATTTGTGTTCAAGTGTGTTTCCACCTGTCACTCAAATAGTATATATATGTATAAATGGATTTGCAGGCTCGTAAATGAATGATAGAATGCTTCAAATAGCATTTTCAACCTTAGTAAGCTTTTTTTTTCATATTACCATACTTACTATATTTCAATACTATAGCATTAGTGTAATATGTCGAAAACTATACTGAAACTCTTACACTCAACACTTTTTGCTATACAACGCTTGTTGTCAAGCTTTTTTCCTATTTTCGACCACTATATACTTGCTGTAGATTTGATTTTTCAATGTATTAAATCCAAGTATATAATGCATAGAATTGCATTCACAACTATTAAACTATAGTTTTAGAGTCTTTCCACATTCTAGTGCTATAGGATATATGTATAAATGGATCTGCAAGTCTTCTGAGTAAATAGTACAATGCATCTAATGGCATATCCACGTTGAAAACAATTGCTAGCAAGCTTTTTTCATATTACAATACTATAGCGTTAGTGTAATATACCAACGACAACGCTGTAACTCTTACATACACTACTTTCTGCTGTGAAACCCACGTTTCCAAGCTTTTTCCCATACTTTGGACCACTATATACTTTTCAATGTATCAAATCCAAGTTGAAAATGCAAAGAATTGAGTTCACACCGAATAAACTATAGTTTTCAAGGGTGTTTCAACCTTTTACTGCTGTGTATAAATTAATTAGCAGGCTTTAAGATAAATAGTGAAATGCATTAAATAGCATATACCATCCTGGGAATAAGCTGTTTCCCTATCAATATTGTATAGCTCTAGTGTGTCAACGACGATGCTGTAACTTTTATGCACAACACTTTTTGCTACAAAACAATCGTTTTTAAGCTTTTTTCCTACTTTGGTAGACTACGAACTGCTGTACATTTGATTTTAAAAATGTAGTGAATGCAAGTTGTGAATGCATTGGATTGTACTCACACCTTTCAGTTTTCCAATCTTCTCTTTCTATTGTGCTTATGTATAGATGAATTTGCAGGCATTCAAATATGTAGTAAATTGCATTTTCCCCCTTGGAAAGTATTTTCAAAAAGCTATTACTATATTTCAATACAATAACATTAGTGTGATATAACAAAAGTGATGCACACAAGTTTTTGCTATATAACCGTCGTTTTTAAAGTTATTTCCTACTTTGGGAGAGTGTAACTGCTTTATAATATATTTTGCATAGTAATAAATTTCAACGTATTAAATCCAAGTTGAAAATATATAAGAATTGCATTTACATCATTTGTGTTCAAGTGTGTCCCCACCTGTCACTAAAATAGTATATATATACATAAATGGATTTGCAGGCTCGTAAATGAATGATAGAATGCTTCAAATAGCATTTTCAACCTTGTTAGTAAGCTTTTTTTTTCATATTACCATACTTACTATATTTAAATACTATAGCATTAGTGTAATATGTCGAAAACAATACTGAAACTTTTACACTCAACACTTTTCGCTATACAACGCTTGTTGTCAAGCTTTTTTCCTATTTTCGACCTCTATATACTTGCTGTAGATTTGATTTTTCAATGTATTAAATCCAAGTATATAATGCATAGAATTGCATTCACAACTATTAAACTATAGTTTTAGAGTCTTTCCACATTCTAGTGCTATAGGATATATGTATAAATGGATCTGCAAGTCTTCTAAGTAAATAGTACAATGCATTTAATAGCATTTCCACGTTGAAACAATTGCTAGCAAGCTTTTTTCATATTACAATACTATAGCGTCAGTGTGATATACCAACGACAACGCTGTAACTCTTACATACACTACTTTCTGCTGTGAAACCCACGTTTCCAAGCTTTTTCCCATACTTTGGACCACTATATACTTTTCAATGTATCAAATCCGAGTTGAAAATGCAAAGAATTGAGTTTACATTTAATAAACCATAGTTTTCAAGTGTGTTTCAACCTTTTACTGCTATGTATAAATTTATTTGCAGGCTTTCAGATAAATAGTGAAATGCATTAAATAGCATATACCATCCTGGGAATCATCGTCAATAAGCTGTTTCCATATCACTATTGTATAGCTCTAGTGTAATATGTCAACGACCATGCTGTAACTTTTACACACAACACTTTTTGCTACAAAACAATCGTTCCTACTTTGGTAGACTACGAACTGCTGTACATTTGATTTTAAAATGTAGTGAATGCAAGTTGTGAATGCATTGGATTGTACTCACACCTTTCAGTTTTCCAATCTTCTCTTTCTATTGTGCTTATGTATAGATGAATTTGCAGGCATTCAAATATATAGTAAATTGCATTTTCCCCCTTGGAAAGTATTTTCAAAAAGCTATTACTATATTTCAATACAATAGCATTAGTGTGATATAACAAAAGTGATGCTCTTTTTACACTGACACACACAACTTTTTGCTATATAACCGTCGTTTTCAAAGTTATTTCCTACTTTGGGAGAGTGTAACTGCTTTATAATATATTTTGCATAGTATTAAATTTCAACGTATTAAATCCAAGTTGAAAATATATAAGAATTGCATTTACATCATTTGTGTTCAAGTGTGTTTTCACCTGTCACTCAAATAGTATATATATGTATAAATGGATTTGCAGGCTCGTAAATGAATGATAGAATGCTTCAAATAGCATTTTCAACCTTGTTAGTAAGCTTTTTTTTTTCATATCACCATACTTACTATATTTCAATAATATAGCATTAGTGTAATATGTCGAAAACTATACTGAAACTCTTACACTCAACACTTTTTGCTATACAACGCTTGTTGTCAAGCTTTTTTCCTATTTTCGACCACTATATACTTGCTGTAGATTTGATTTTTCAATGTATTAAATCCAAGTATATAATGCATAGAATTGCATTCACAACTATTAAACTATAGTTTTAGAGTCTTTCCACATTCTAGTGCTATAGGATATAATTATAAATGGATCTGCAAGTCTTCTAAGTAAATAGTACAATGCATTTAATGGCATTTCCACGTTGAAACAATTGCTAGCAAGCTTTTTTCATATTACAATACTATAGCGTCAGTGTGATATACCAACGACAACGCTGTAACTCTTACATACACTACTTTCTGCTGTGAAACCCACGTTTCCAAGCTTTTTCCCATACTTTGGACCACTATATACTTTTCAATGTATCAAATCCGAGATGAAAATGCAAAGAATTGAGTTAACACCTGATAAACTATAGTTTTCAAGTGTGTTTCAACCTTTTACTGCTATGTATAAATTAATTTGCAGTGAAATGCATTAAATAGCATATACCATCCCTGGAACCATCCTCAATAGGCTGTTTCCCTATCACTATTGTATAGCACCAGTGTGTCAACGACGATGCTGTAACTTTTACACACAACACTTTTTGCAAGAAAACAATCGTTTTTAAGCTTTTTTCCTACTTTGGTAGACTACGAACTGCTGTACATTTGATTTTTAAAAATGTAGTGAATGCAAGTTGTGAATGCATCGGATTGTACTCACACCTGTCAGTTTTCCAATCTTCTCTTTCTATTGTGCTTATGTATAGATGAATTTGCAGGCATTCAAATATATAGTAAATTGCATTTTCCCCCTTGGAAAGTATTTTCAAAAAGCTATTACTATATTTCAATACAATAGCATTAGTGTGATATAACAAAAGTGATGCTCTTTTTACACTGACACACACAACTTTTTGCTATATAACCGTCGTTTTCAAAGTTATTTCCTACTTTGGGAGAGTGTAACTGCTTTATAATATATTTTGCATAGTATTAAATTTCAACGTATTAAATCCAAGTTGAAAATATATAAGAATTGCATTTACATCATTTGTGTTCAAGTGTGTTTCCACCTGTCACTCAAATTGTATATATATGTATAAATGGACTTGCAGGCTCGTAAATGAATGATAGAATGCTTCAAATAGCATTTTCAACCTTGTTAGTAAGCTTTTTTTTTCATATTACCATACTTACTATATTTCAATACTATAGCATTAGTGTAATATGTCGAAAACAATACTGAAACTTTTACACTCAACACTTTTCGCTATACAACGCTTGTTGTCAAGCTTTTTTCCTATTTTCGACCTCTATATACTTGCTGTAGATTTGATTTTTCAATGTATTAAATCCAAGTATATAATGCATAGAATTGCATTCACAACTATTAAACTATAGTTTTAGAGTCTTTCCACATTCTAGTGCTATAGGATATATGTATAAATGGATCTGCAAGTCTTCTAAGTAAATAGTACAATGCATTTAATAGCATTTCCACGTTGAAACAATTGCTAGCAAGCTTTTTTCATATTACAATACTATAGCGTCAGTGTGATATACCAACGACAACGCTGTAACTCTTACATACACTACTTTCTGCTGTGAAACCCACGTTTCCAAGCTTTTTCCCATACTTTGGACCAGTATATACTTTTCAATGTATCAAATCCGAGTTGAAAATGCAAAGAATTGAGTTTACATCGAATAAACTATAGTTTTCAAGTGTGTTTCAACCTTTTACTGCTATGTATAAATTAATTTGCAGGCTTTCAGATAAATAGTGAAATGCATTAAATAGCATATACCATCCTGGGAATCATCGTCAATAAGCTGTTTCCATATCACTATTGTATAGCTCTAGTGTAATATGTCAACGACCATGCTGTAACTTTTACACACAACACTTTTTGCTACAAAACAATCGTTCCTACTTTGGTAGACTACGAACTGCTGTACATTTGATTTTAAAATGTAGTGAATGCAAGTTGTGAATGCATTGGATTGTACTCACACCTTTCAGTTTTCCAATCTTCTCTTTCTATTGTGCTTATGTATAGATGAATTTGCAGGCATTCAAATATATAGTAAATTGCATTTTCCCCCTTGGAAAGTATTTTCAAAAAGCTATTACTATATTTCAATACAATAGCATTAGTGTGATATAACAAAAGTGATGCTCTTTTTACACTGACACACACAACTTTTTGCTATATAACCGTCGTTTTCAAAGTTATTTCCTACTTTGGGAGAGTGTAACTGCTTTATAATATATTTTGCATAGTATTAAATTTCAACGTATTAAATCCAAGTTGAAAATATATAAGAATTGCATTTACATCATTTGTGTTCAAGTGTGTTTTCACCTGTCACTCAAATTGTATATATATGTATAAATGGACTTGCAGGCTCGTAAATGAATGATAGCATTTTCAACCTTGTTAGTAAGCTTTTTTTTTTCATATCACCATACTTACTATATTTCAATACTATAGCATTAGTGTAATATGTCTAAAACAATACTGAAACTCTTACACTCAACACTTTTTGCTATACAACGCTTGTTGTCAAGCTTTTTTCCTATTTTCGACCACTATATACTTGCTGTAGATTTGATTTTTCAATGTATTAAATCCAAGTATATAATGCATAGAATTGCATTCACAACTATTAAACTATAGTTTTAGAGTCTTTCCACATTCTAGTGCTATAGGATATATGTATAAATGGATCTGCAAGTCTTCTAAGTAAATAGTACAATGCATCTAATGGCATTTCCACGTTGAAAACAATTGCTAGCAAGCTTTTTTCATATTACAATACTATAGCGTTAGTGTAATATACCAACGACAACGCTGTAACTCTTACATACACTACTTTCTGCTGTGAAACCCACGTTTCCAAGCTTTTTCCCATACTTTGGACCAGTATATACTTTTCAATGTATCAAATCCGAGTTGAAAATGCAAAGAATCGAGTTTACATTTAATAAACCATAGTTTTCAAGTGTGTTTCAACCTTTTACTGCTATGTATAAATTAATTTGCAGTGAAATGCATTAAATAGCATATACCATCCCTAGAACCATCCTCAATAAGCTGTTTCCCTATCACTATTGTATAGCACTAGTGTGTCAACGACGATGCTGTAACTTTTACACACAACACTTTTTGCAACAAAACAATCGTTTTTAAGCTTTTTCCTACTTTGGTAGACTACGAACTGCTGTACATTTGATTTTAAAAATGTAGTGAATGCAAGTTGTGAATGCATTGGATTGTACTCACACCTTTCAGTTTTCTAATCTTTTCTTTCTATTGTGCTTATGTATAGATGAATTTGCAGGCATTCAAATATATAGTAAATTGCATTTTCCCCCTTGGGAAGTATTTTGAAGAAGCTATTACTATATTTCAATACAATAGCATTAGTGTGATATAACAAAAGTGATGCACACAACTTTTTGCTATATAACCGTCGTTTTCAATGTTATTTCCTACTTTGGGAGAGTGTAACTGCTTTATAATATATTTTGCATAGTATTAAATTTCAACGTATTAAATCCAAGTTGAAAATATATAAGAATTGCATTTACATCATTTGTGTTCAAGTGTGTTTCCACCTGTCACTCAAATAGTATATATATGTATAAATGGATTTGCAGGCTCGTAAATGAATGATAGAATGCTTCAAATAGCATTTTCAACCTTGTTAGTAAGCTTTTTTTTTCATATTACCATACTTACTATATTTCAATACTATAGCATTAGTGTAATATGTCGAAAACAATACTGAAACTCTTACACTCAACACTTTTTGCTATACAACGCTTGTTGTCAAGCTTTTTTCCTATTTTCGCCCACTATATACTTGCTGTAGATTTGATTTTTCAATGTATTAAATCCAAGTATATAATGCATAGAATTGCATTCACAACTATTAAACTATAGTGTTAGAGTCTTTCCACATTCTAGTGCTATAGGATATATGTATAAATGGATCTGCAAGTCTTCTAAGTAAATAGTACAATGCATTTAATGGCATTTCCACGTTGAAACAATTGCTAGCAAGCTTTTTTCATATTACAATACTATAGCGTTAGTGTAATATACCAACGACAACGCTGTAACTCTTACATACACTACTTTCTGCTGTGAAACCCACGTTTCCAAGCTTTTTCCCATACTTTGGACCAGTATATACTTTTCAATGTATCAAATCCGAGTTGAAAATGCAAAGAATTGAGTTTACATTTAATAAACCATAGTTTTCAAGTGTGTTTCAACCTTTTACTGCTATGTATAAATTAATTTGCAGGCTTTAAGATAAATAGTGAAATGCATTAAATAGCATATACCATCCCTGGAACCATCCTCAATAAGCTGTTTCCCTATCACTATTGTATAGCACCAGTGTGTCAACGACGATGCTGTAACTTTTACACACAACACTTTTTGCAAGAAAACAATCGTTTTTAAGCTTTTTTCCTACTTTGGTAGACTACGAACTGCTGTACATTTGATTTTAAAATGTAGTGAATGCAAGTTGTGAATGCATTGGATTGTACTCACACCTTTCAGTTTTTCAATCTTCTCTTTCTATTGTGCTTATGTATAGATGAATTTGCAGGCATTCAAATATATAGTAAATTGCATTTTCCCCTTTGGAAAGTATTTTCAAAAAGCTATTACTATATTTCAATACAATAGCATTAGTGTGATATAACAAAAGTGATGCTCTTTTTACACTGACACACACAACTTTTTGCTATATAACCGTCGTTTTCAAAGTTATTTCCTACTTTGGGAGAGTGTAACTGCTTTATAATATATTTTGCATAGTATTAAATTTCAACGTATTAAATCCAAGTTGAAAATATATAAGAATTGCATTTACATCATTTGTGTTCAAGTGTGTTTCCACCTGTCACTCAAATTGTATATATATGTATAAATTGACTTGCAGGCTCGTAAATGAATGATAGAATGCTTCAAATAGCATTTTCAACCTTGTTAGTAAGCTTTTTTTTTCATATTACCATACTTACTATATTTCAATACTATAGCATCAGTGTAATATGTCGAAAACAATACTGAAACTTTTACACTCAACACTTTTCGCTATACAACGCTTGTTGTCAAGCTTTTTTCCTATTTTCGACCTCTATATACTTGCTGTAGATTTAATTTTTCAATGTATTAAATCCAAGTATATAATGCATAGAATTGCATTCACAACTATTAAACTATAGTGTTAGAGTCTTTCCACATTCTAGTGCTATAGGATATATGTATAAATGGATCTGCAAGTCTTCTAAGTAAATGGTACAATGCATTTAATAGCATTTCCACGTTGAAAACAATTGCTAGCAAGCTTTTTTCATATTACAATACTATAGCGTCAGTGTGATATACCAACGACAACGCTGTAACTCTTACATACACTACTTTCTGCTGTGAAACCCACGTTTCCAAGCTTTTTCCCATACTTTGGACCAGTATATACTTTTCAATGTATCAAATCCGAGTTGAAAATGCAAAGAATTGAGTTTACATCGAATAAACTATAGTTTTCAAGTGTGTTTCAACCTTTTACTGCTATGTATAAATTAATTTGCAGGCTTTCAGATAAATAGTGGAATGCATTAAATAGCATATACCATCCTGGGAACCATCCTCAATAAGCTGTTTCCCTATCACTATTGTATAGCTCTAGTGTAATATGTCAACGACGATGCTGTAACTTTTACACACAACACATTTTGCTACAAAACAATCGTTCCTACTTTGGTAGACTACGAACTGCTGTACATTTGATTTTAAAATGTAGTGAATGCAAGTTGTGAATGCATTGGATTGTACTCACACCTTTCAGTTTTCCAATCTTCTCTTTCTATTGTGCTTATGTATAGATGAATTTGCAGGCATTCAAATATATAGTAAATTGCATTTTCCCCCTTGGAAAGTATTTTCAAAAAGCTATTACTATATTTCAATACAATAGCATTAGTGTGATATAACAAAAGTGATGCTCTTTTTACACTGACACACACAACTTTTTGCTATATAACCGTCGTTTTCAAAGTTATTTCCTACTTTGGGAGAGTGTAACTGCTTTATAATATATTTTGCATAGTATTAAATTTCAACGTATTAAATCCAAGTTGAAAATATATAAGAATTGCATTTACATCATTTGTGTTCAAGTGTGTTTTCACCTGTCACTCAAATTGTATATATATGTATAAATGGACTTGCAGGCTCGTAAATGAATGATAGCATTTTCAACCTCGTTAGTAAGCTTTTTTTTTTCATATTACCATACTTACTATATTTCAATAATATAGCATTAGTGTAATATGTCGAAAACTATACTGAAACTTTTACACTCAACACTTTTTGCTATACAACGCTTGTTGTCAAGCTTTTTTCCTATTTTCGACCACTATATACTTGCTGTAGATTTGATTTTTCAATGTATTAAATCCAAGTATATAATGCATAGAATTGCATTCACAACTATTAAACTATAGTTTTAGTGTCTTTCCACATTCTAGTGCTATAGGATATATGTATAAATGGATCTGCAAGTCTTCTAAGTAAATAGTACAATGCATTTAATAGCATTTCCACGTTGAAACAATTGCTAGCAAGCTTTTTTCATATTACAATACTATAGCGTTAGTGTAATATACCAACGACAACGCTGTAACTCTTACATACACTACTTTCTGCTGTGAAACCCACGTTTCCAAGCTTTTTCTCATACTTTGGACCAGTATATACTTTTCAATGTATCAAATCCAAGTTGAAAATGCAAAGAATTGAGTTCACACCTAATAAACTATGGTTTTCAAGTGTGTTTCAATCTTTTACTGCTATGTATAAATTAATTTGCATGCTTTCAGATAAATAGTGAAATGCATTAAATAGCATATACCATCCCTGGAACCATCCTCAATAAGCTGTTTCCCTATCACTATTGTATAGCACTAGTGTGTCAACGACGATGCTGTAACTTTTACACACAACACTTTTTGCAAGAAAACAATCGTTTTTAAGCTTTTTTCCTACTTTGGTAGACTACGAACTGCTGTACATTTGATTTTAAAATGTAGTGAATGCAAGTTGTGAATGCATTGGATTGTACTCACACCTTTCAGTTTTCCAATCTTTTCTTTCTATTGTGCTTATGTATAGATGGATTTGCAGGCATTCAAATATATAGTAAATTGCATTTTCCCCCTTGGAAAGTATATTGAAAAAACTATTACTATATATCAATACAATAGCATTAGTGTGATATAACAGAAGTGATGCTCTTTTTACACTTTGACACACACAACTTTTTGCTAAATAACCCTCGTTTTCAAAGTTATTTCCTACTTTGGGAGAGTGTAACTGCTTTATAATATATTTTGCATGGTATTAAATTTCAACGTATTAAATCCAAGTTGAAAATATATAAGAATTGCATTTACATCATTCGTGTTCAAGTGTGTTCCCACCTGTCACTCAAATAGTATATATATATAAATGGATTTGCAGGCTCCTAAATATATGATAGAATGCTTTAAATAGCATTTTCAAGCTTGAGAATTATTGTTAGTAAGCTTTTTTTCATATTACCATACTTACTATATTTCAATACTATAGCATTAGTGTAATACGTCGAAAACAATACTGAAACTCTTACACTCAACACCTTTTGCTATAAAACGCTTGTTGTCAAGCTTTTTTCCTATTTTCGACCACTATATACTTGCTGTAGATTTGATTTTTCAATGTATTAAATCCAAGTATATAATGCATAGAATTGCATTCACAACTATTAAACTATAGTTTTAGAGTCTTTCCACTTTCTAGTTCTATAGGATATATGTATAAATGGATCTGCAAGGCTTCTAAGTAAATAGTACAATGCATTTAATAGCATTTCCACGTTGAAACAATTGCTAGCAAGCTTTTTTCATATTACAATACTATAGCGTTATTGTAATATACCAACGACAACGCTATAACTCTTACATACACTACTTTCTGCTGTAAAACCAACGTTTTTAAGCTTTTTCCCATACTTTGGACCACTATATACTTTTCAATGTATCAAATCCGAGATGAAAATGCAAAGAATTGAGTTTACATCGAATAAACTATAGTTTTCAAGTGTGTTTCAACATTTTACTGCTATGTATAAACTAATTTGCAGGCTTTCAGATAAATAGTGAAATGCATTAAATAGCATATTCCATCCTGGGAACCATCGTCAATAAGCTGTTTCCATATCACTAATGTATAGCACTAATGTTGTATGTCAACGACGATGCTGTAACTTTTACACACAACACTTTATGCAAGAAAACAACCGTTTTTAAGCTTTTTTCCTACTTTGGTAGACTACGAACTGCTGTACATTTGATTTTAAAAATGTAGTGAATGCAAGTTGTGAATGCATTGGATTGTACTCACACCTTTCAGTTTTCCAATCTTCTCTTTCTATTGTGCTTATGTATAGATGAATTTGCAGGCATTCAAATATATAGTAAATTGCATTTTCCCCCTTGGAAAGTATTTTGAAAAAACTATCACTATATATCAATACAATAGCATTAGTATGATATAACAAAAGTGATGCACACAAGTTTTTGCTATATAACCGTCGTTTTCAATGTTATTTCCTACTTTGGGAGAGTGTAACTGCTTTATAATATATTTTGCATAGTATTAAATTTCAACGTATTAAATCCAAGTTGAAAATATATAAGAATTGCATTTACATCATTTGTGTTCAAGTGTGTCCCCACCTGTCACTAAAATAGTATATATATACATAAATGGATTTGCAGGCTCGTAAATGAATGATAGAATGCTTCAAATAGCATTTTCAACCTTGTTAGTAAGCTTTTTTTTCATATTACCATACTTACTATATTTCAATGCTATAGCATTAGTGTAAAACGTTGAAAACAATACTGAAACTTATACACAGCACTTTTTGCTATACAACGCTTGTTGTCAAGCTTTTTTACTACTTTCGACCACTATATACTTGCTGTAGATTTAATTTTTCAATGTATCAAATCCATGTTTAAAATGCATAGAATTGAGTTTACACCTAGAAAACTATAGTTTTCGAGTCTTTTCACTTCCTAGTTCTATAGGATATATGTATAAATGGATTTGCAGGCTTTCAAGTAAATAGTACGATGCATTTCATAGCATTTCCACGTTGGAAAAATATTGCTAGCATGCTTTTTTCATATTACAATACTATAGCGTGTAATATACCAACAACTATGTTGTAATTCTTACATACACTACTTTTTGCTATGAAACCCACGTTTTCAAGCTTTTTTCATACTTTGGACCATTATATACTTTTCAATGCATCAAATCCAAGTTGGAAATGCATAGAACTGAGTTTACACCTGATAAACCATAGTTTCCCAGTGTTTCAACTTTTTACTGCTATAATACAAATTAATTTTCCAATTTTCAAATAAATAGTGGAATGCATTAAATTGCAATTTCCATCCTGTGAATCCTCGGCAACAAGCTGTTCTCATCTCATCAATGTATAACTCTAGTCTAATTACGATGCTGTAACTTTTACACACAACACTTTTTTCTAAAAAACAATTGTTTTCAAGCTTTTTTCCCTATTTTGGTAGAATGCTGACTCCTGTACATTTGATTTCCTAATGGTGAATCCAAGTTGTGAATGTATTGGATTGTACTCACACCTATGTGTTTTTTTCAACCCTCTCTCTCTATTGTACTTATGTACAAATGAATTTGCAGGCATTCAAATATATAGTTAATTGCATTTCCCCCTTCGGAAAGTATATTGAAGAGCTGTTACTATATTTCAAAACTATAGCATCAGTAATGCAAAAGTAATGCTGTAATTTTTACTCACACAACTTTTTGCTATATAACCCTAGTTTTCAAAGTTATTTCTTAGTTTGGCAGACTGTAACTGTTTTATAATAGATTTTGCATAGTATTAAATTTTACGTATTAAATCCAAGTTGGAAATATATAGAATTGCATTCACACCTTTTGTATTCAAGTGTGTTCCCACCTATCACTCAAGTAGTATATATGTATGAATGGATTTGCAGGCTCCTAAATCAATGGTAGAATGCTTCAAATAGCATTTTCAACCTTGAGAATCATTGTTAGTAAGCTTTTTTCTCATATTACAATACTTACTATATTTCAATACTATAGCATTAGTGTAATATGTCTAAAACAATACTGAAACTTATACACTCAGCACTTTTTGCTATAAAACGCTTGTTGTCAAGCTTTTTTACTACTTTCGACCACTATATACTTGCTGGAGATTTAATTTTTCAATGTATCAAATCCATGTTTAAAATGCATAGAATTGAGTTTACACCTAAAAAACTATAGTTTTCGAGTCTTTTCACTTCCTAGTTCTATAGGATATATGTATAAATGGATTTGCAGGCTTTCAAGTAAATAGTACGATGCATTTAATAGCATTTCCACGTTGGAAAAATATTGCTAGCAAGCTTTTTCCATATTACAATACTATAGCGTGTAATATACCAACAACTATGTTGTAATTCTTACATACACTACTTTTTGCTATGAAACCCACGTTTTCAAGCTTTTTTCATAATTTGGACCATTATATACTTTTCAATGCATCAAATCCAAGTTGGAAATGCATAGAACTGAGTTTACACCTGATAAACCATAGTTTCCCAGTGTTTCAACTTTTTACTGCTATAATACAAATTAATTTTCCAATTTTCAAATAAATAGTGGAATGCATTAAATTGCAATTTCCATCCTGTGAATCCTCGGCAACAAGCTGTTCTCATATCATTATTGTATAACTCTAGTCTAATTACAATGCTGTAACTTTTACACGCAACACTTCTGGCTAAAAAACAATTGTTTTCAAGCTTTTTTCCCTATTTTGGTAGAATGCTGACTCCTGTACATTTGATTTCCTAATGTACTGAATCCAACTTGTAAATGCATTGGATTGTACTCACATCTATGAGTTTGTTTCGATCCTTTCTTTCCATTTTACTTATGTATAAATGAATTTGCAGGCATTCAGATATAAATCATTGTTAGTAAGCTTTTTTTTCATATTACAATACTATAGTGTTAGTGTAATATACCAACGACAACGTTGTAACTCTTACATACACTACTTTCTGCTGTGAAACCCACGTTTTTATGCTTTTTTCCATACTTTGGACCACTATATACTTTTCAATGCATCAAATCCAAGTTAAAATGCATAGAACTGAGTTTACACCTAATAAACCATAGTTTCATAGTGTTTCAACCTTTCACTGCTATAGTACAGATTAATTTGCCAATTTTCAAATAAATAGTGGAATGCATTAAATTGCAATTTCCGTCCTGTGAATCCTCGGCAACAAGCTCATATCATTAATGTATAACTCTAGTGTAATTACGATGCTGTAACTTTCACACACAACACTTTTTGCTAAAAAACAATTGTTTTCAAGCTTTTTTCCCTATTTTGGTAGAATGCTGACTCCTGTGCATTTGATTTCCTAATGGTGAATCCAAGTTGTGAATGTATTGGATTGTACTCACACCTATGTGTTTTTTTCAACCCTCTCTCTTTATTGTACTTATGTATAAATGAATTTGCAGGCATTCAAATATATAGTTAATTGCATTTTCCCCCTCAGAATGTATATTGAAAAGGCTGTTACTATATTTCAAAACTATAGCATCAGTGTGATATAACAAAAGTAATGCTGTAATTTTTACTCACACAACTTTTCGCTATATAACCCTAGTTTTCAAAGTTATTTCTTAGTTTGGCAGACTGTAACTGTTTTATAAAAGATTTTGCATGGTATTAAATTTCAACGTATTAAATCCCAGTTGGAAATATATAGAATTGCATTCACACCTTTTGTATTCAAGTGTGTTCCCACCTGTCACTCAAGTAGTATATATGTATGAATGGATTTGCACGCTCCTAAATGAATGATGGAATGCTTCAAATAGCATTTTCAACCTTAAGAATCATTGTTAGTAAGCTTTTTTCTCATATTACCATACATACTATATTTCAATACTATAGCATTAGTGTAATATGTCGAAAACAATGCTGAAACTTATACACAGCACTTTTTGCTATAAAACGCTTGTTGTCAAGCTTTTTTACTACTTTCGACCACTATATACTTGCTGTAGATTTAATTTTTCAATGTATTAAATCCATGTTTAAAATGCATAGAATTGAGTTTACACCTAAAAAACTATAGTTTTCCATAAATGGATTTGTAGGCTTTTAAGTAAATAGTACAATGCATTTATTAGCATTTCCACGTTGAAAAACATTGCTAGCAATCTTTTTTCATATAGCGTTAGTGTAATATATCAATGACAATGCTGTAACTTTTACATACAATACTTTTTGCTATAGAACACACGTTCATAAGCTTTTCCTTAATTTGGACCACTATATACTTTTCACATAGAATAGCATTTACACCTACGAAACTATCGTGTTCAAGTGTGTTTTCCACCCTACACTCCGATAGTATGTATGTTTAAATGGATTTGCAGGCTTCTAAATAAATAGTATAATACTTCAAATAGCATTTCCCACCTTGAAAACTATTGTTAATGAGCTTTTTTCATATTATTCTACTATTGCAATAGTGTAATATATCAACAGCCATGCTGTAACTTATCTATCTGTAACATCACTATTCGCTATAAAACCCACGTTTTCCAAGCTTTTTCCATACCTGGACCTCTCTACCCTTTTTGCTATAAAACCCTTATTTTTAAGCTTTTTTCCTACTTTGTACTTGCTGTAGATTTAATTTTTCAATGTATTAAATCCAAGTTGTAAATGCATGTAATATATCATAAACAATGCTCTACCTTTCACACATAACACTTTGCTATAAAACCCTTTTTTCCAGCTTTTTTCCCACTTCAATAGACTATAGACTTGCCGTACATTTGATTTTTTCAATATATTAAAATGCATAGAATTGCATTTACACCTATGAAAATATTGTTTTCTAGTGTGTTTACCACCTTCTACTGCTATTATATATATGTATAAATGAATTTGCAGGCATCGAAATAAATAGTAAAATGCATTAAATAGCATTTTCCCCCTTGGAAAGTATTTTTCAATGGCCTTTTTCATATTTCAATACTATAGCATTAGTATAATCTATCAAAATACCCTCACTTCTACACACAACTCTTTTGGCTATAAAACCCTTGTTTTCAATCTTTTTTCCTAGTTCGGAAGACTATAACTTTCCCTTATAATTGATTTTGTAGTGTATTACATTCAAGTTGAAAATATATTGAATTGCATTTACACCTATGGAATTATCGTGTTCAAGTGTGTTTCTACCTTTTACTGCTATAGTATATATGTATAAACGGATCTGCTGGCTTCTAAATAAATAGTAGAATGCTTCAAATAGCATTTTCCACCATAGAAACCATTGGTAGTCAGTTGTTTTCATATTACTATACTATAGCAAGTATGATATATCAAAAACAATGCTCAAACTTTCACACGCAACACTTTTTGCTATAAAACCCTTGTTTTCAAGCTTTTTTCCTACTTTGGCAGACTATAACCTTGCCGTAATTTTGATTTTGCAATGTATTAGATTCAAGTTGAAAATGCATAAAATTGCATATACAGCTCTGAATGTATAGTTTTCAATTGTGTTTCTACCTTCTTCTGCTATAGTATATATGTATCAATTAATTTGCAGGCTTTCAAATAAATATCAAAACTAATTAATTAGCATTTTTTGGAAACCATTTTTAAAAAGCTATTTCCAAATTACCATACTATAGCATTAGTGTGATATATCAAAAGCAATGCTCAAAATTTTACACACAACACTTTTTGCAATTAAACCCCTGTTTTCAAGCTTTTCCTACCTTTGAAGACTATAGCCTTGCTGTATAATTGATTTTGTAGTGTATTACATCCGTTGAAAATGCATAGAACTGCACTTATAGCTTTGAAACTATTGTTTCCAAGCGTGTTTCCACCGTCTACTGCTATAGTAAATGTATCAAATTGCATTTTCCACCTTGCAAACTATTTTTCGAAGGCTGTTTTCAAATTACAATACGATAGCATTAGTGTAATATATCAAAAGCAACGCTCAAACTTTTAGTCACAACACTTTTTGCTATAAAACCTTTGTTTTCTAAGCTTTTTTCCTACTTCGGAAGACTATAGCCTCGCTGTATAATTGATTCTGCAATGTATTGAATCAAAGTAGAAAATGCGTAGAATCGCATTTACACCTATGAAATTATTGTTTTAAAGTGTATTTTTACCTTCTATGCTACAGTATAAATGTATCATTGAATTTGTTGGTTTCTAAATAAATAGTAAAATTTATTGAATAGCAATTTCCACTTTGGAAAATATCCTTAGAAAGCTGTTTTTTATTACAATATTATAGCATTAGTGAAGAGCAATGCTGGAAGTTTGACAAACAACACTTTTTACCATTAAAACCCTCATTTTCAATCCTTTTTCCTACTTTGGAAGACTGTAGCTTTGCTGTATAATTGATTTTGCAACATATTGAACCCAAGTAGAATGTGCATAGAATTGCATTTACACCTATGAAACTATTGTTTTCAAGTATGTATTCACCTTTTACTGCTATAGTATATATGTATAATTGAATTTGCAGGGATTTTAGATAAATAGCAAAATGCATTTATCTGCCTTTTCTACCTTGGAAACAATTTTTAGAAAGTTATTTCCAAATTGCAATACTTCAGCATTAGTGTAATAGGTTAAGAGCAATTTTATACACAACACTTTTTGCTATAAAACCCTTGTTTTCAAGACTTTTTCCTTATCTAGATTTTGCAATGTATTTCATCCAAATTGAAAATGCATAGAATTGCATTTACAGCTCTGAAACTATTTTTTTCAAGTGTATTTCCACCTTTCACTTCTACAGGATATATTCATAATTAAATTGGAAGGCTTTCAAATGAATAGTAAAATGCATTAAATAGCATTTTGTTGTTTGGAAACCGTTTTTAGAAAGCTGTTTTCATATAACAATACTAGAGCCTTAGTGTAATATATCAAAAGCAATGCTCAAACTTTTATACACAACACTTTTTGCTATAAAACCCTTGTTTCCTAGTTTTTTTTTTTAACTTTTGAAGACTCTAGCCTTGCCCTGTAATTGATTTTGTAATGCATTTTATCCAGGTAGAAAACGTATAGAATTGCATTTTCACCTATGAAACTATTGTTCCGAAGTGTGTTTCCACCTCTACTGCTATAGTTTATTTGTATAATTGAATTTGCAGGCTTTTGAATAAATAGTAAAATGTATTAAATTGCATTTTCTAACTTGGAAACCATTCTTAGAAAGCTGTTTTCAAATTGCAATACTATAGCATTAGTGTAATATGTGAAGAGCAATGCTGAAACTTATACACACTACACTTTTTGCTATAAAACCTTTGTTTTCAAGCTTTTTTCGTACATTGGAAGAATATAGCCTTGCTGTATAATTGATTTTGCAATGTATTAAATCCAAGTAGAAAATGCATAGAATTGCATTTACAGCTCTGAAAGTATTGTTTTAATTGTGTTTTCACCTTTTACTGCAATAGAATCTATGTGTAATTGAATTGGAAGGCTTTTAGATAACTATTAAAATGCATTAAATAGCATTTTCTGACTTGGAAACCATTTTTCGAAAACTGTTTTCAAATTACAATACTATAGCCTTAGTGCAATCGTGAGTGAGAGAATCAATGCGATCTGCTTCATAAGGGAGAAAATCTGTTAATTAAATATGCAAGTTACTTCCCTTGCATTTTCCTCCGCGAACCCAGTTGGAATTTCTTAATAGATATCATTTACAATTGCTTTTCCTGCATGAATTTATTTTGAGAATAAGATGAGAACGGTTCTCATCCAGAAAATAAACTATTCTTTACCAGAACTGCTGTCTTATTAAGAATGATTTGTCATGATTTCCAGAGTACTATAATATCTTAAGAATTCCAGAGTATTATATATCTTCCAGAGTACTATTATATCTTAAGAATTCTAGTCATGATCCTATATCAGTCTGCTTAGATAATGTTATGGTTAAAAGGACTGCCTCATACACAAAAGGTTTTAGGTTTAATTCCAAGAGTGAGCGAACTCTGTGGAAAATTCTGCTGACGAATTTCCCTCTGCACTCAGCAGCTAATTGAGTATGTTCTCGTTTTCTCGTTCTCTGTCTCTGTCTGTCTGTCTGTCTGTCTGTCTGTCTCTCTCTCTCTCTTTCTCTGTGATTATCCTTTCAGTGGACTTGAATTCTGACAAAGAGATGGTCATGCAATCTTGTAAGAATAAAGTCCTGTAAGACTTCGAACTTGCAAGGTAACAAAGGGAATCAGGACTCCTCGCTCATTTATACTCTAATGGGAATGGAAGTTGTCTCTTCAGAGATGTTTTACATATTGCCTCTGTTGATGAAACTGGTTCAAAATTTGCATGATAACGGTTGCGTTCATGAACAATTAAAAGATAAAAGATACTTTTACTATTTTTTGATTATGAATTTCAGGCTAGTTCATCTTTCTCATTTCTGCTGCTTTCTATCACTATCATTGCTACCTTGTATAGCGCCACAATCTAAGCAAGCCTATTCCGTAAGGCAGAAATTGAATCAAGAACATCGCCAGAGCTTTTTATATTGCCCCAAATAAAACCGTGGAATGTGTGCACATGTTGTGCTGTAAACAACATGCCATAATACATGTGCATTGTGTCGTAAAGGAAAAACAATTTAATAACGAGGTGAACTTTGGGTATCAAGCTGATTCATTTCTATAAAAAAAAATGAATGCACTGCTTATCAATGGAACGGAGAATTTGAAAAGAATATTCATACAAATGACAAATAAAGGATGTTATAGGTAAAAGAACAGTGACCCCAACCATTTTGCCAAGACAAAAATTACAGTTAAAATCGTAAATACTGAACTCATTTCGTAACATTATTGGCGGCCGTAGACGAAATATTGATTTAGGACGGTCATTCGAATAGAACGGAAGAGAATTCATTTTGTTGACTTGAAAAAAAAATTCAATTGTTTCTGAAAATGAATGAATTCCACTATAATAATATTTATATTCGATGATCCAAGACATACGGATTCCAAAGCGTTTCAGACAACTCCACTCCGGCTCCGACGCCAGTACTGTCAATGACAAGAAAGCTCCCACTACTTTTCATACTTGGCGCGCATACTCTTCGTACATCATCCTTTCTTCCTTACACATCTCCAGGGCCGCATGCGTGCTACATACCAAACCACATGGAGAACAAATTCCTCGTCCTCTCAACCATAAGAGTTATCACAAAATATTGATTGTAAAGTTTCACGCCTCCGTTTACTCGGCATTAAAAACGGTGTACAAATTCATAAAGACCACATCCCAGAAAACACATCTTGAGGGCTAATTTCCCAAAACTTATCTGCTTTAAATGAATATTTATAAATATGTATATAAAAGTGCACGTGACCTATGGCGCTGAAATATGGAACATAACTGAGAGACATGCAACGTGTATGATGACACAATATTTTAGGGAAAAATAGGAGTACAATCCTTGAGAAAACTCAAATTGTATTGGGCTGGACATGTTGCAAGAATTGTAGAAAACCCCTTGATCCCCAGGGATCACATGCAAAACTGAGGCCGGCAGAATACGAGATGGAGAGACGAACTAGATAAGTTCAGAGAATATTGACTCCACGATGTCCAACGATAGATGATAGAAGACTTGATGACGTGTGTGTACAGTTAATGAAAAAAGGAAGGAAATACATTTGCCAATAGACAGAGCACAGGAGATGGGGCGGCACCCTAAATGCTCCCTTTGACTTTGAGGGTCTTTTTTCATATCTCCACCCAAAAACTGGAAAGCCCCATATAAATCTTTTCATGAGGATAGGGGTAATTCATCGTAATACCATGAGATCATCATTTGATAGTTCTTCACCATGCGATTCCAGTAACTCCATTAGATTTGTCTCTGCCATCTGTTAAGCCACCTTGCCGTGCCAATCCAACAATCTGATCACGAACTTCATTTTCGTCCAAAGGAGTTGCCCATCCCCTCTGGTCCGTTGTTCCATCAAACACGGCCTATATGTTTTGTTTTACTCCGTCATATATCAGAAACAAAATGTACACTGTGAATAATAGATGTTGAAATAAGCAATAAACCACTGGTTCATTGTTGAATCAGACATGTTGAAAAACTTCCATCAAGTCATCAAGATTAGGTGAGGGAGTTGTTCAAGGTTATTTCAACAATATTCACTGACAGCTGAACAGAAATATCCAGTAGAGCAATCTTCAAAAACTGACACCCCTGTTGGAACACCAAAAAAGTACATGTCCTGGCTGGCATTCATTTCCAAAACAGGCCTGTTTCCTTCTGGATAAACAACAGCAGCTTTCTTGTCAGCACTTATAGGATCGTAAAGCTGGTTTCAGTGCGTCTTAGAAACCTTAAAACCACCCACAAGTTGCCACAAATGTTTCAATATCAGATCCTGTTTTTTGAATTACTCGAATAAAGTTTTGTCTATATGGACTGCCATGTTGACGTTGATCAAACAGATATCCAACATGCCATTTCTTACTAATCAACTTCGTTGCAGCTAATAGAGTTTACACTTCAAACACAATTTAATCATTTCTGTATTTCCGTGGATTGTTCTTTACTGCAAACCGAGAACTCCATAGCTCGCTGTCCTTCTGCAAATCTCTTCATCATATCCTCTTGTGAAAAAACTTCTCTTTTCTTTTTATGACCACAGACAGCAATGGAGAAGTCTTCACGTTTAGCATGTGGCATTAAGAAATTAGAATAGGTTTCAAAATGATTGAAGCGTATTGACCGATCACCAAACAAAATTAATGTCCAGTCATGAAGAGGAAAATTTTACACAGCTTCTTCCCAGCCAGGAACTTATAGTAAATATTTTGAAATTCAATTTCACAGTGTACATATTTTGAGATAACAACACAAGAATGATGAAATATCGCTTTCAACATCAAAATCCTGCAGGACCTTACACAACTGTCAACTGTCTATAAAACTGTCCATACAGAAAAATGACTCGATTTGCAATTCTATCATTTTCTTTAAAAATTAATCCTAATTTTCTCTCTTGTCAAAAAGTGACGATAACAGGAATATTGAGTAATTTTACAATTGCATAAATAAATAGATGAAAAGATAAAACCTAAGTCGTAATATAAACGATCATAATTTTGATACATGAAGGCAATTAACTCTTACGGAAATATATTATAACGAAACAATCTTAAATGAAATGACATTAATCCAAACATACTACGCAGATATATTAAGTGTCCAAATATTCTTACCCAGCCCCTGCTGTAAAATGAATAAAAAGCATGTCCAGGATTTTGGAGAATTCAATTTTAGACAGAAATATCAGTAGATAAAAATAGTAAGATATGATTAAGTATTAGAAGTAGAGATTAATCAGAGCAACATTTATTTTTTTAAAAACCAATTCGTCAACTTGTAAATGATTTGATTTTTTTTCGATGAGATTGCAACATTCAACTGGAGAATTTGACAATTTTAAAATTAATTTCATCACGTTGTATATTATCTTATTCAAATCAATTCGTTTTTTTTCATCTAACTATCGATTAAATCATTCTTATAACGAAACGAAAGGAAACAGCTTTATTATTTATTAATTCTAATTATGTACTTATACAATTTGTTGCCTAGCACTCCATGTTTGATCTCATGTCCCTCATAACTACTTATCAGTCAGACAAGAACCAGATTCAAAATGTTTCCCCTTTTCCCTAATTCCAATCAATGCAATGATCTTTCACACTGACAGACTCAGTCAATCTATTTTGGTTATCTAATTACCCTAACATTAATACCAATTTATTTCAACATGAATAATTCATTTATTCTATTATCATACTCTTGTAAAGATATCTTTTAATTTTTGTTTTTAATTCAATCATTGTGAAACTAGTAAGTTTTGAAAGATACTCTATTGTGAGAATTTCATTCCATTGATTGACCGATCTAAGGGCTAAAAAAAGAATTCCCAGTGAAAAATCAATAATCAAAGTGTTTTCTCAAATATTCTGATAATATAATTCTGTAAAAGATGTTTGATACTTGTTTTAAATGGCATACGATATATATATATATATATATATATATATATATATATATATATATATATATAATGTGTACTTTAGAGAGTGAGACAGACTCGGGAGTGAAGTTTCTGGTGGTAAGGTTTTATTAATCCTTATATGTCAATAGTCCATACATGATTCGGGATTTCTCCCATCATCAGTGGTGCGTGTTGTGTGAGTGTGAATTAAAATGTACCATGTGGAACCAGAATCCACAGCCAGCGGCTATGCATTGTGGGTAAGTTTTGTTGTCAGGGCTACTAGAGGCCTCATGCTGAATGTAAGAATGACCAGCAGGTATTGGGATTTTGGTAAAGCAGCAGCAGTTGGACTTGGGGAGGGCAGAGTGTGTCAAGGTAGGGGGTAGTGTTGTGGAGGTGGATTTTTTAGTATGTTTAGGATAGTGTAGAAGGAGGGGTGGTGGGGTCAAGGAGCTACATAGGTATCAACCTTAAAAGTTACTGAAAATGTTTTGGCTTTGATTTGGACAGGGGTTGTAACAGGCTAAGGTGAAGTTTTTCCTATGGGTCTAGGTGACTTTGAAGCTTCCATTATTGAGTGTGTCTAAGATGTGGGTGTGAGGATATTAATGGTAGGAGTTGTGTGTATTAGTGTTCTGTGTGGTGAGGGTTGTTCAGTTTAGTATTTAATCCATTAGGATATAGGGTTTTAAGTTTGTTGATCCACCCCAAAGTGGGCTCTAAGTTTGATCCTTCTGAAGAAGTCATAGAGATCTTTGTTGAGGGTGTGATTGTTGAAGTGTGGGGGTCGGGGACAGAAATTAAGGCCCTTGTTAAGGAGTTTGAATGTGTCCCTAGTAAATCGAAATTTACTTAGGTTCATTACTTTCCCTTCTGGGTCTTCCTTAATTCTGATGGTGTGTAGTAGTGTTTTAGTAAGTTTTCTAAACTGCTTACTAGTGTTGGAATCAGGTTTTCTAACCCACCTTCCATATTTAGTGGTAGGGGGGTTTTCTCATTTGTTGGTGGAGTGTGTGTGTGGGTTGATGTAGGGGTTACCTGCTGGTCAGGGTGTTTGCCCGGGTCTTCAGGATATATATATAAGGGTATATGATGATTCAGCGAGAGTGAAATGGTGGTCTGGCTGTGCTCCCTTCAGCAGTGAGTGTATAAATTAACAGTGCAGATTAGGAACAGATAATAAGTAAGAGGTGAAAATAGCATTAACGACCCTCCGTAGGGTATCTTGCTTAACGCTCGACCACAGAGCGGTAACAAAATATTGATAATTCCAGATACATTTCGAAAAGTTCAATTTAACATTCTCATACAGCTTTGAAACTTACCAAATTTGGACTAAAGATCATCATTGATGCAACAAATACAACAATAACATAGATTGAAAGCAAATTTTGTTAATTTTAAGATTTACTTTATATAAAATTTAACAATGTATTGCATACTTTCTGCTCTCATACGTGGAAACATCTGAAGTTGATATTCGATGAATAACACGAATGCAAAAGCAGTTTCATTGAGTATAAACTTACTTGTGACATTTGTCACATTTGGTTTACACTTTCATCAACAATGGAATTTTCCCGAAAAGTCAAGCGGTGAAGAAAGAATCGTATTGTTCAACACTGCTGATGATTTCAGTACTATCATAATCATGGAGCTGTGCACAAATAGAAAATATTTAATATGATTTGGGGAGTACGACAACGTAAATGCCTAAAATTTGTATAAAATAGCTATTCAGTGCTGTAAAATTCTTCAATGGATAGGATTTGAAAAATTTAACTCTTTTGTATATTGGATAGCTAGTTCCCTATTGATCTTACCAGCTTCTTGTGTAGGTTCAAGTTATCTGATCCAAAGACCCTTCGTTCCTTTCTAAGTTTGAAGGCTTGTTTTGACTCCGATATTGTAACTTCTATGAAATTCACGAGCTGATTGCTGGCGTCTTGGGCATCCCGTTTATTGTTTTATAGTCCTAAGAAGAGGGGATTTTTAAGTAGAACATTTCAGCCCCTGTTATTACGTCTCCATTTTCCCCAAGTACACAAGTTTTTCGTTCCTTTCTTGTATGTTCATAACTTTGGAGCCACGTTTAAAAATTTATGTTCAGCTTTGAAGCACCGACTGTTTTTTGGGAATTGTTTCGATAGTAAGACAAAACTGAGAGCGTGATATTTTCATTCTAGCGTTGACGAACATGACCGAATTTCTCCACCTCTCTAATAACTTCGAACTCTCCGAAAATCAAAAAGGAAAGTTCCAAGTACATTCAGGATTAAGCAAATAGGAAATCTTGTATCAAATATATCATTATGGGAAAAAATTGAAGTAAATAGATTGATTCAATTAATCCGTGTGCAAAATGGATAACTCCTGTTAGACTTCGATTATTCTACTTTTTGGGAACGGCGTACGAAAAAGGATTTGTTTTCGAAAAAAAATTTGTTTGTCAGAAACAACAGTTGACAACGATTTAACAATTTAAACAATAACAATCTGAAAACATAATTCATTTCAAGTCCAACGATAGTTGTACCTATTTTACACATGCATACCAAGAATTTACCCCGTGAAAAATAAACCACACACACACACACACACGCACACACACGAGCGTAGATAGATATCATCAAGTATATCAGTTAAATACAATATCCTAATCTTATAAGAAAATTGCTTTTATCTTTGATGGAGGAATCCATCATACCGGAAGAAAAAAATTTATTCAACTACTGAAAGATGAAAAAAAAAATAAATTAAATACTTGAAAACCTTTCAATGCCTAGATTAAATAAATACCCTGACGAGCAGGTTGAATTTGTCTAGTTCGTTCTTCCATCACCAGATTTCTGCCAGCTTTACGATTCACAACGTAAATCCTTAGAGATCACTTCAGTAGTCTGTCATTCTTGCAATTAAAGACTTTTTGATCGATTCTTTGATGATTGGGATGTATTGTGATGTCTTGTGATCCCTCCATGTGCACGTTGCATAGATTCTCTCAGTCAAGTTCCATGTTTCTGCTCCATAATGACAATCGAGAGGATGCGTATACCCTTCATCTTGCTGCCAAATGCCTGCTACCAGAGGGATAATTCGTTTGATTTCTCTTTCTTTTGATAGTCTCATTCGTTGTCGTAATAAAGGTCTACTTGCTTCACTTCCGCGTCTTCCATTTGATCTTCGAATTATTTCCAGTGTGATTGTCCCACATAATGTGTGTCTTGTTGGAATTCATGTGTGTGCCGACTTTCTAGTTCTTTTCATTTACTTCATATAGTTAGGTGGAAATCATGTAGGTAGGTTCTGTGAGAAAAAGACGATGCCGTCTGAAAATTCGCCGTCTATTCTCAGTCAAGATTTTGGAAGATCATCTCGAGGCAGTATGGTGAAAGTTTAGGTGAGATTGGGTGCCAGGAAGGCTCTGTGTTTTTATGTTGCCAGATAAAAGATTTGCTGTGATTTTATATACGTTGCAGCATACGGGACTACGCTGTAGACCATAGGGATTTCCTCTCAGTTGAAGGCATTTTTGTATTCTGTTGCTTCCCCTTCCATCTGATTTATCGAATGCTGCTGGTCCATGTTTGAGTAGCTCCTACTAAAGCCGGCCTCTTCCAATATTTGGTTCGTCTATTAACACTAGATTGTGATTCGGTTGGTTATGATTTTTGTGAAAAGTTTGTATATGCAGTTGAGTTAGTCCTACAGCTGTCTTTATTATATATATATATATATATATATATATATATATATATATATATATATATATATATCATTATGATTGTAGATTACAAGTCCTCGATTTTTTAGAAATCTATTCCCACTTGTATTATCGTTTTTTTTAATGTTTTATTCAATTCGGTCTCTTTTCGAGGTTGTTTTATTCAATTCAGTCTCTTTTTTGGCATCAATTTTCTCTTTTTCTGTTTTTTCTATGAGGTTCCAGGTTAAATCAGAGATTTTTTTTATTGGCGTTTTGCGTGCTCGTCGGGTTAAACCAGAGAGGTTGTTGAGTATTGTTGTTGAGTTCGTTCATGGTATCTTTGTCCGGTTCAGTAAGAACTTCATATCTGTTTTTCAGTTCAAACTTGAAGGATTAAGGTTCGGTGTGGAACATTTTCCTGCGTTCTTCTGTTGGTGTTTACTTGCATTTTCCATCTTACCATTCTGTGGTCACTCCCTACATTGATTTGATTTAGGACTTGGATGCCCTTTGTGTTACTTCTGTCTCGTTCCTTGTTTCGTAATTGGGAACCGTCTTGAAGAAATTGTTCATGATTTTAAATCCATTGGCTGTTGCAAAGTTTACAAGGTCTTCTCTTCTCTTGTTCAGTGGAGTCCTACCTGTGTGTTGAAATCTCCCAAGATGACATTGAAGTAATTTCTGGTATCTTGCAGTAGGGAGTTGAAGTCATCATGAAAGTTATGTATTTTCACTTGGTTTGATTGCAAAGTAGAATTCGAAATTTTAAAGGTTCATGAAGTATGTTTCTTATTGTTGGTGGTACACAAACAACATTCGGCTGATGAACTGGCCATCATCTCTGATGATCGCTACAACTCTGTCACTGAGATAAACTCATTCTCATGGTACGAGATAATGTCAATCGAACACAGAATTATCTCCTAGTTTTTTTCAGTCATATCATTGATACACATGATACACATGACCTTGAAATTAGGACGAAATGGCCAGCATATTCTTGTGACATGGTAACTCCCTGCAAAGATAGATTCTTTTTATTAAACCGAGCAAAATAATGCATTTTGAGCGATCAAAACTTTCTGACAACTTTTGCCGGAAAAAGCAATCTGACCAGATCATACACATCTTGATGGCTGACAAACATGCTGCATTTCCACGGATATTTTGATGTAAATTCTAAATCACTGTTGGGGCCAAAAAAAAAAAAAAAAAAGAAAACGAGTAGCAAAAGATATAAATCTTGAGGAAGCAATGATGAAGTGGTGATAGGTTTCCTGTAGCAATGAAAATATCTGCTTTTCAGCTAGGAAAGTGTATGGGCATCGATAATTTTGAAGCCTGTGACGGGCGGTGATGGCAGTTTTGATGTAGAAATCGTTATGGAATGGGTTATAAAATCACGCGTCGATTCAATTGAAAATTAAACCATTTGGGAAGAAAGTATATGATTAATCAAGAGTGGTTGACTCCAATTTTTTTCAATTGTATGATGGTAATGAAATTGTGTTTTCATCCCTTTCAAGAATGAAACTTGGTTGATAATAAGTGAGGAATATTTTTCTAAATTGTGTTGCACTAATGCAAACGGAATGCACAGTTTACAATCAGAGATAGTGTGTTATTCAAAGGAATCATTCAAAGAAATTGTTTCATCATTCCTGCAGTGCATAGATATCTACAATATCTCCTCGAACATCCAACTGTTGAAGTGAAGGCGCTATTAATTTATAGTTTTACTCAGATGATGACTAAATTATGGGGGCAGGAATATGCAACTTTTCCCACAATAACTTATAAATCCTTGTTACAATGTTTCTGCGTATGGATTTCAGTACTACGCAGATGCTGTCTCCATAAAACGTGAAAAAAGGGGGAGAAAAATAATGGAAGAGTGGAAAAGAAAAGGAATGATTGATGAGGAGTAAAGGGAGGAAAAAGGATCCGAATCAAACTGGAGATAGAAAGGGGAATTATCCCGATTTTATCACCCATGCGGGAAAAAAATTGACGCACTTATTTTATTTCATTCAAGTTTGTAAATATTCATTAAAATGTTCTCTTGCGAAAATCATTTATAATTTAATTTCATTTGCCAGTTCATAGCATCTGTTTGAACTCTGCTCTCCAATTGGACAGCCTTTTCCCGTACTTGTCAATGACCGTACCATTCGAAGCCTGTAATTTACATGTTCAAGGTCTTGTATTTTTCCCTGTCCCTGGAGGTACGACGCAGATCACTCCAGTGTCGACTAAAAACTCGCATCCAAACACCTGTGATTTTACTCGAAACGGCTATCAGCTTTTGGCGTGCTTGTTTAGGTTTAAACGTATCCTTCTTTCGTTGGGCTTAGAGGTGGTTTTAAGCTTGGGTATTTTGGGGTCCGGATTTGTGCTTTTTTTTAAAACTTGAAGCGTTAGATCATACATAAAATTGAATTTACGACGTACTTCCGATTACTTCTATTAAAAAAATGTTTGAAAATATCATACAAAACTTGTAACTTATGCATTTTGGTCCCATCTCGGTCCTTTGAAAATATCATCTTCATTTCTTATCATAAATATCATAAAGAAAGCCAGAATTTGATTAGATCTGATTTCAACCAACTGCTCCTATCGTTCAATGAATTTTCTTTTTATGCAGAAGGAACAAAGGACCGTCATCGAATTCTTCTTTCACCACATGAATATAGATACTTTGTTTTAGTGTTTTTCCCAATATTTGTCACATGATGAAACGAGAAAAGTATATTCATGTTGTGAAAATGATATTTTTCCGCTGATTTTTTTTTGCTCTACTTCGTTTCAGAATTTGATGGGCTTTGATTTAAAAAATTTGTCTTCTGAAGCAGGTATTACGGCATCAGATTGATTGTTGCTTGATTCTTGAAATCAAACTAAACCATTGAAGAATTTGTCCGCTATCAAAGATAAATTCCCAGATTTGAGAGTTGTGAATAAATTTTAGCGTGTTTCGTCATCGTATTTTCATCTAGATGTTTCAGAAAATTTATTTACCTCCATTTTTCGAGATACGAAATTTTTGAATCGTTGATATGATATTTCAATTTTGCATGTGCTGATTTTGAATCTATAAGGCATGGTAAATACCGAAAACGAGAGATTATGTTGAATGCGTATGCCAAACTGACGATGCACAGATGAGCTAGAAAACGAACAGATGAAAGATTGAAGTATCGTGCTGCAAAATCCATTCTCAGTCAATTTATAAGATGTTTACGTTACTGTGTTACTGAGCATATGAAATACATCATTGAATTGAAATGTTACTACAGGGATCAGTCACAGGAGGCAATGGTCAATTCAATTGAATTGAGCATTCAAGCTGGAAACCTTCCAAATGATACCCGTCGAATTTTGACATGAAATGTTCTGTAGTACCCCCTATACTTTTAGTTAGAAATTAAATACGAAACTCTTCTGTAAGCTAGATATCCAAAACGTCACTTCCTCCGACGATCCCAATGAAACTCCTGGACGCACATGGTCCAATGCTCACTAGCTCCACCACCACTTGCTGGTTACGCTTCTAGCCCCGGCCTTTGCAGCCGGCCATTCTCTCTCTATCCTTCTCCCTGGTCCAATGCTCATTGGCACCAGCATTTCTAGTTGGCCATGCCTCTGGCCCTGGCCTTTGCAGCCGGCCACTCTCTTTCTTTCTCCTTAAGATCGTTGTCATTTCGCCGACCCACTGGCCGATCCGATCCTAACTTTGGGAAACACGCATGGATAAAACTCCATGTTCTATGTCTTTCATAGTCTGTTCGTCTAGAGTCTAAAAGCATCCGAGAATAGCCCCCAAGTTAATTCACTAACTTGGCAGTAAGGCTTGCACACTGAACCCGGTTTCCACGTATTATCTTGGAGCTATCCAACCATACGGAGTCTACGCGTTCACACTACTCTGCTACAACTCCGACACCAGCATTACCAAGACAAGAAAGCTCCTACCTTTTGCTATCTCTTCCCCTAACAATACGTCTTTTTTCTGGCCATAATTCTTGTATGTGTTCATTACTCATTATTCCAATGCGCGTCCAACTTCATACCTGGTGAGTATTCCATTCTCTGCGTACAGCATCCTTTCCCTTCCACATCTACAGGACTGCACGCGCACTATAGTCAAACCATGACGAGGACCAAATCCCTTCGTCTCTCATCAATCCATCGCTGTTCGGATTCAACAAAGGAGACTAAGTGCGAAAACTGGTGATCCATCGCTGTTCGGATCCAACACAAAAAGACTCTACATCCTATAACTGTTTCGTTTATTCTGATTTACTTGTCGAATGATTTTCAAATCGAATATGTTTGATTTGAACCAATTTCAGCTTGATATTAATATTGATACATAAGTATGAAATTTTGGACACGTTGTTCTTCAATAATAAGATTTGTGATTTAAACTTTTTTTAGATTGTTTTTGACACTGATTATTGCTAAATATGAACTGCAAATATCTGATAGAAATGTTCAATTTGTGAAAGTGCTTGATTCTCTTCCTAACCTCGCAATATATCTATAATCAACGATTCAACTGTTCTAATTTTATTAGAATCCACAAAAAATTAATTTCAAACTGCTTTGTCTTGTTTCTCACACCTTGTATATCCAATATCGAGAAATTAAGTTGATACAAATTCTCGAGGTAAGCCTCTTTGACTCTTTCCCATTTTGCAAAACTCTTCAATCGACAAATCAACTGTTCAAAAAAATATCATGTCTTGAAATATCTCGATTTCCAAATTGAAAATGCTCGTTTTGAATCTGTTTCAACTTTTGACAATTTTCATTGTTATTATTATTGTTAATAATAATAATAATAATAATAATAATAATAATAATAATAATAATAATAATAATAATAATAATAATTGGGGATCCGAAAGTAGTAGCTGCATTAGATAGGAATGATATTTTTGAAAAAGAATCTTGTAGCCCTTGTATCATGGCAGACTGAAATCCAATCCTAAACCAAGGTACAAGTGCAATATGCTGCTATCACTATAAATACAGCGTCATACAAGTGTTTGTGTAAAGTTGTGTTCTTTTGGCTTACATGATGATGGACGGTCGTCTATCACACGTATACAATACATGCACTGGACATCATTTCCTCGTTGATACTGCTGTTTGTTTATTTCCCATCTACCTAGAAAAATCAATTTATTTACACAATATTATCATTATTCATCTCGAGGTACTAGATTTGAAGATAACGAATGTTACACCTGCATCAACAAAAAAAATACATTGCAGGAAAAAAACACCCTTTCAACCAAGTCCATATAAGTTCTGAAAAGACATACAAAATTAAATACCATTTCACTATTTCAATTGCTAGGCTGAAATCAGTTCCCGTTGACAAAAAATACATACAAGGATGCTGACACGAACCCACCCACGAAAAGTACACCATACACGACAAACGTAGTTTATGAAAATCACTACTCGATCTGGGCGTCGCATTTAATGGCTACAAAAGCTTTGTACTGTGGTTACATGAGTTTTATCGACAAATCGCAACGATTTTTCTAGAGGACTATATCGATTGCTGACAGTTGAAATTACATCAAATTCAAAGATTCTAGTGTACAGACGAATTTGTATTAGTATACAGGTTATTTTTATCCTACTAGTGACGCCAGACCTCCCCTATGGGTGCTGACTCAAATCTGGTATGAAATCACTGAGTTTGTCCCGGCACTCCTTTTCTCTTTTTCTCCCTCCTCCAATTCTGAAACTTGGGTACCTGCATTCCCTTATTTTCATTTGGAATATAAATCTTACAGCCCATCTTTTAGCACTAAGCAATGCATATGAAAAAAGATCATTGCAATGAGAAGCATCACCGGTAAGAAACAAAATAACTTCCACACTCTGATCCTCGAAATTAGAGATTTCATTGATAATATGACAGCTACAAACGCTTACAACGTTTTGAAATAAGTAATGATATCTCGAATTTCCATGTCAGAGCAGAAGAAAGAAGCATTCAATGCCCCCAAAACGATTAGCAACCGACAAACTAAAAGCAAGGAATAATGATTTGATAAAGTGTCAATTCGGAGTATTTGAAGTGAGTTCCTTACGATACAGGATTAGTGCTGCTGGTTTTTCTCTCCTCCCTGAAAATATCAAAGCCATGCACAATTCCAATGCTATGCACACCATGGAGTAATTATGCCAATTTGAAGGAATGTGCTATTTATTATTCATCTCAAATTGTGCAAATATTCTCAGATCGTTGACTGATACACTGACTGACATTGTGCAGTCTGATGTGCTGACATACACAGCCTTAGAAAAATGAAAAAACAAAAAACAAAACAAAAAAAACCCAACAAAAACACGACAGCCAATGCCACATAACTCTCTTTCTTTCTGCTGCGGCTGTGACACCACAGATTGTGCCGTAGGTGGTTTTACAGCACATTGAAGGTTCATGGTTTACGTATTTTAGTTCGGGGTTATCACTTATTGGATCATGGTTAAGCTTTAGGATCGATATCAGTGGAAATGTTGAAGGAGGAAGGGACACGTATGCAGAGAATATGCGCCACAAATGTTGACGTGGAGATTAAACAGAATAAAAAGGACGCACAAGTATTTAGATGAGCAAATAAAATCTACATTTGACACACGAACTCTTATGACGACACAGGACTGAAAATGAACATGACGAATATATATATAATGATAACTTGGATACGATCATTTCAAGAGAAAGAGATAGCTTCTAAACAAAAGATGGGAGCTTGGTGTAATGATATATGTCGTCGTCAGAGTCGGAGTGGAGATGTCTGAACTGCGATGAATCCTTAAAGCTTGGTTATGGAGACTGGGTTCACTGTGTTTTCCAAATTGCCAAGTTGCGTGCAATGTATTTTGGATCTTGTGTGAGTGTCTTTGAGGCCATTCTTTGATGCTGGAAAACACATGACGGACAGATTATGTAAGATAAAAACATGCGTCCTTTTAGAAGTAATCCATGGAAGTAATTCATCTTTTTTTCAAAAGTTCTTCTCATCGTAATAAAGCTAAGCACTTTGCATGTAGTTTGGACGGACTCCCAAAGAAAACATACTAGTGGCGACAGTTTAGGTGAACAAAAACTGACGTGATTCCAAGACTTTATAGTGCACTTTATAAGCGACTCTCCTCTTCCCATATTCTTCCCTCATTGCTTAATAACAGTGTCCTCAGGAAAAAAAACTCTTGTTACTTTTTTGTCTTCCCGTGTTCGGTAACATTCAAACAGTGTTTTTTCGTTTATTCTATTGATTTATTCAGAAGCTGACATTCTTGCTAGAATATCCAACAAAATGTTTTCGAGTTAGCAAGGCAAGGTGTTAATAAGAAACAAAAACAATATCTCGCATTTTCAACCCGAAAATCAGTTTTTAATGCTTGAGTAAGTATTGAATTCAGATACAGGGCGTTATTTGTGATTTTCGGCTGTTTTGATACGGCTTCTTATCTCTGTATCGAAATTTAATCTGCCTAAAAAAAGAATTTGAATTGGCTAATTCCCTTTTTAAAATGGTATCAGTACGTATCAGTACGCATTATGTCAGCAATTATTCTGTTGTTTTTAGGTTTTGGCAGGGTGTTTCAGCCTATCTAAGGCAGAAATTAAATATTTCAATATCGAACATTTTGAAAGCGGCAAGCTGTAGCAGTGTTGTATATAAGTTTCTAACAACGTCTTCATATATATAAATTAATGTTATTGTGCCTATTGTTATTGCAATGTTTCAAAATGTCAAACGTCAATTTTTCCACTTTCAGGGATTGAAATTTATTTTATAATCGATTCTTGAGGAATTTTCAATTTCACCAAGAAAATTGGCACAACGACTAGCTCCCCTTTCTCTATCAATGTAAAGTGGTATCAAATCAATTATAAAAACAAATTAAATTGAACGCTATGTCTTCCCCATTTAACTACTTTCCTATTTCTTTTCTGATCAGCAAATACGTCACCCATTAGGGTGGAGTTTAGTCAAGTGAAAATAATTCAATTTGTGGACCACTTTCGGAGGAAAGAATAAATCTGAGTGAATTTAAGGTCGAAAATTAGGGCAAAAAATTGGTGTGAAAATATATGTGAGAAATAAAGATGAACTTTTTCGAAAATGGTCAGAAAATGAGGCCAAAAAGCTCTATATGATTCATGTCAAAACCTATGTAAAATGAAAACAAAAAGAGAGCAGTTAGAAAGGTTCTGCAGGTGGAAGAGAAAGAAGAAAATTTAGGCTGCAAAAGAAGAATTGAGGAAAGGGCAAAGGTTTATCATTTTTTATTCCATTTAATAAATATCTATGATGATTAGGACCAACATTTTGGCTGAGAGTTAGCAAATTTTAGTATCCACGCATTTTTTGTATAAAAAGTCAGGAAAAAAGGATTATCAGTCTCCATGGATGGAACAATGCCACTGACAAAAAAGAATTTGGTTTGATTCAATTATGTTAATACTATTTTCAGCCAAATCTAAATATGTTCGTGTACATTCTCTTTGAAAACAAATAAAAATGTATATATTTTTTAAAGGGAACTATTTTCAGTTGGATTCACACATTGGAATTCGATTGTCACAGCATGAAATGTCAATCAAAGAGAATACCGTCCCCCTTGCATTGCAAGGCAGATGAAAGACAAGTAGTGTATGAACTAATTGTATAACTGATTATCTATAAAATTATAAATCAAATTGTTAATTGTGAATAAAATTGTTGGCTTGTATTGTCTCAATTCATGTGCACCTTTTAACTAGCTATATGATCAACTCTTGAGAACTTCCTAATTCCATATCAAGAAAAAAAGGTACAAATCCCACATTTTTTCATACACTCAATTTCCAGTGACGCTCACGAAGTAAAAGTATGTCCACTCCTCCAAGTCGAGTAAAAGAAATCTTCTCAAAGATATCATCCCTCATCTTATTGAAACGTGAAAAATAATAACTGGCGAAATTACTGCCTGCATAGAGGGAAAAAATTATGCAATTCAACCCCGAGGGCTATCACTTGCTTCATTTGATTTTTTGAGCGTGAGCTGTATATATTTGTGGCTAAATGACCCTTTGATTCCATGGAGAGGAGGGAGACGAGCATCCCACTCATAGAGTATAGAAGTCGTTGCGATATTGTGAGTGGGTAGAGATGTTTCGTTAACGGGCTTTAATGGAGGGGAGCGATGTTCAACCCTATGTGCGTGGAGTGGGTGGCCATAATTCACGGTTGTTACCGACTTCATATCGAGAAGTAATTGGTCACATACTTTTTATTAAAACAGGGAACACGTGCTAATCTGATATACGGATCAACACAGATTTCGGTATGAGAAATGTTGACAAAAACAGGGTAACAACAAAATAAAAAGCAGTCCTTCATTAAAACGAATTTTATTAATTCAACAGAAATTAAGGAAAATACGCAAAGGTGTGTATGCCTTTGCAATTTCAATCATGTGTGTCCAATGTGGTTGTCATATAATCTTTACTGAAGTGTGTGTGTTCCGACCAGAAAAATCTATTTTGTTAAAAGTATAAAGGTGCATAAAGTTCAAAGTTCATGCAGAAGTTCAGAGAATGTTATATTTTGTAGGTGATACGTGTTTCTCGTCATGGACGAGAGCGATTGACGCACGTCCTATCAACTCTACTATTAGACTAAAGTTTAACATGTAAAACTAAAAGCTCAATTTCATCTAGATTAACTCACTAAAAGGCCACTGCAATTATATTTATTCTAAGGCAATTTTTTCCAAATGTGGAAAATTTTTTTTCATATTCCATAAAAACGCAGGATGCACGCGATCTAATCTACGACTGCCATCCTTATTGCAAAATGGCTGTTAAAAAAGAGATGAAGATATAGACTAATTGAAATTTCCGCCATAATTGTTCAAAATGTGACAAAAATGTGAAAACTTGCACTCTGGAGTCCTTAAATATCAAATGATGCTCTTATATATTAAAACAGAATACTCATGATCCGTCGAAAACTTCCTCCATCATTTCAAAATGACCGCCACAAACTTTTCGAAATAAATTGAATGAAATTTCATCCAAAATTGTTTAAAATGTGAAACAAAGTATGAAAACTCGCATAGTAGTAGATTTTCGAATGCCCTTCCATTAAACACTTGATCTGACCAAAACCATAAATACTTGAAATGTCAACAAGTATTTTTCAAAATATGAAAACAGTCTGTGGAAAAACTAGGATCTTTGTATAGACTCAATCTCACATTTACTCAGTGACATCTCTTTCCCTTCATCCTTCCTATCTCTACATCTTTTTTTCCTGGTAGATCCCTCCACATATTCGTGTTGGCAGAAACTCCGGTCCTTGTTTATTTTAATTCACTCATGAATTAAACCTGGCACTGTTGTTAACTTCTTTGTTCTTATTTCCACGTTTTGTTAACAATCCAACTAACTGTGTACTAACCTTGTTTTTGTGCTTAAGCAACGAACACGCTGCTTCCCAGGATTTATCTTTTCTGGATCAATTCTGGGTTATACACGTGTTAGGGGTCTAATACATCTGCAACCTTAAATCAGCCCCCCGACACGACGCCAGCATTAGTCGGGTACGGCAATGGCTAACACTCACGGACGTCAACAGTGAAGAACCCATTCATGCGCAGACATTCTATATGGGACTTTCGTTTTTATACACACATAAGACACTGATTTACTTACCCATTCAGACACGATATACTTCCTATACACACTGGCGCACCGACGGGAGTGCAATCCGCCACTATCTAACACCATGATGGCTGCCTTATTTTAGAATTATATAGTTCTCTATATTTTATTGGTAGAGATCCCTCCCACCCCGAAAAACTCTGTATTTCTTATACACTACAGACTAGCAAAGTTCTGTGCGTTGTTAAATTCATTCCCGCCCACGATTTGAAACAAACAAGCAGTCATCACGTCTTTTGATTTTCCTTGCTTTTCGTTTGAAGACAGTCCTGTGTTACCAAATAAACCACGTTTCGGCTAAATCTGAATGTTTTTGTAATTTATCCGATAAAAAACTACAGTAACCGAAAATCTTGCCAATTTTGAAAATAATCCGTAAGTTCAGTGGAAGAATTTTTTTTTTGAGAAACTGCCTTTTGAATTGATAGACAGTGCCTTTTGAATTGATAGACAGTACTTCAAATTAGAGATAACTATTCTATTCCTTCTCAAATTATCCATCTCTATATCTATCATGCACTCAGGGCGGCTCCTTTATTTTCAGTTGAAATTCAATACAAAAATGAATAAGTATTAGCTTTAGATAATAATCGTTAAATCTAGCCCCATATACGAAACGTCACTTCCTTTATTTACAGTCTACAACAGCTCTGAACGTGTTCACTCGCTATTTTGAAATCTCGAGCTTCTCAGTCAGTTACTTCTTTCTTCCTCCTTAGGATCGTTAATATTCTGCTGACCTCTCGGACGATTCGAACTCTACCGTTTTTCCACCAGGACCAATCACTGTTCTAAACATGGCCAATTTCATTTCATAGATGTATCTCTCATATGCTCAGCTGTTCTTTTCTTTCGCTGAAAAACGAAACAAAACAAAGAACAAAAACGTATTCCCATCTCTATATCCCGTGAATAAAATGGCAATGCATTTACTACACAACGTTTACGATTATCTTCTTTCTAATTCTCCTTACTTCAGGATGTACGCATTGGTTGAAACCCCATGACTTGCATAGTCTCCCCGCTGCGTGTTTTCCAGCGTCTGAGAATGGCCCCCAAGTTGATATCAGAAAATATGGTGGCGTACATTTTTTGAGCTGGCAACTCTAAGAGTGGCATCCTGAATAACTTTCCCTAAGAACGCCACTTCTCAAACACACACTCCAACACGAACTACACGATCATTTACTTGTTCTGGATAATTTCTTCTATTCTCGTTTGTTTAATACAAAATATTTTCATGTGTTGTTCCCCCCTTATATATTATTAGCTTAATCTTCACCTTTCCCTTCCGTACTACGAACTACAATTCCATTCATATTTTCAGCTTTTAATGTAAATCAGGTCCCCTGCGAGTAGTGCAGCAACATAGCCCTATTTGCAGACTAGTAACTCCTTTTTCTAGGTTATATCTACCAGGAAAAAAAAAACTGAAAAAGTTGATCTTTCCCCACATCACATTCCCGTAAGAAAACTACCGAACAACTCAATACTTAATACTTAAGAATCAATCGGACATGGTGCATGATGGCTTATCATATTGAGGGGGTGCTAGGCACCTCAATTTTCTCACAAAGAAAATGGTCTAATAATCAGTTAACTGCTTGTAAATAATTTATTTCAATAAATTCTCAGTATCCTAGCCCCCATGGGAAGTGTTGCCACTTTGGATATTTTACATCCAGATCTAGATATTTTTGAAGCGTTTAGATCAAAAAATTGTGTTTGGATATTTCCCATCCAGACAGATATATTTTTCAGAGACATTTCAAAAACTTCTTGGACACATCTTTAGATATCTGTAAGATTTGAAGATATTCATTCAATTCTTTTTTGATATTCGTGAAATTATCTAAATATTCCAGATATCAATTTAAAAATATCCAGATTTTCTTACAAATCCATCTTGAAATATCTGGAGATCTCAAATTCTCATCTGAGAATATCTAAAATGTATAGATTTGAACCAATAATTCAATATAGCAAATCACCTCCTACAGATTCAAATATAGCTGAAATTTTCACGAAACTTTTTAGCATTCTTTTTCAAGAAATAAAGTCTTAGTGGTCACAAATGTTGAATTACGTTTCATTTTCATCATTTGCATCGAAAGAAGTTTTTAATAGATACTTGATATATTATTGGATGTTCTTTTAGATATTTTTCGGGAGAAATAAAATATTTTTAGATATTTCTTGACTCAATTCTGGATATAAAAATTCGAGTTGAAGTGGCAACACTGCCTTATGAGTCAGAAGTATATGGAACTCTCATCGGCTCGGAGGTAGAAAATTTACTTCAGTATAAGATATAAAGCGCCTTCATGGCGGCTTCATGGACTTGACGATTATAACCTAGCAACGTTTCTTTGGATTGGAAAAGACTTCTCTTATTTTTTTTTCATTCTAAATAAGACACCTCAATTATATCTTCATGGGTGTGTGTCGGTCAACTTGCTACTACCAGTAGCAGTTGACCACCGCACTTGGTCCCCGTTATCGTTTTTTTGAAACAACAATAACAGTGAAAAGAGGGCATCAAATATTTAGGTAAGTAAGAAAAATATATTGTATAGAATTTTATTATCGAATTCAGTGTTTTTCGGATTTATTTTATATTAAACCATGATACATTTGATAATATTGTCGCCTCTGTGATATCATTAGTCTCCCTTTAACTGAAATTTGAAGTTTTGATATATAAATTAAATTTTAAAAAAATGTTTAATTTCATAATTCGAACACTTTTAAAAATCCTTTTAAACTCCCTCCGATAGACAGTTGAAAAGACGCCGAGAAAACTAAGATAACTCCAAAGACGATTGCATTTCAAGAAATATAGAAATTAATTGGTTTTTAGAATTTTTCTCACATTGAATTGAATGTTGCCAGAAAGAAAATTTCAGCTTCTTTGTTAAATTTGATTATTCAAAGAGAATATTTTTATTATGCGTATTGTTGCATACATTATTAAAACTTTAGTCAAGTTTTTAGTGTGCAGTTATATTAAGGTTGTAATTTCAGTTGATTTAAACATGTCTTCTTCAAAAACATATTTTTGAACGATCAAATAAATAAATACCAACCACCTCTGTTGAGTCAGAAGTTGTATTATTTTGAAATGTTCTCTGAATCTTTGCAATTATGATATTGCTTGGCCTTCAAGTGCAGCAGTTCTAAAAATGTTACAATGTTTCGAGTGCAGTCGCTTGCACCTCCCCCACATTTGGTTGAAATAACTTGAAAACAACGCTCAAAGGCTGGAGGTGGATTGTGAATGAGCAAATATACCTTGGTCATTGTATAATGTCAGTAGAAATGCTATAGGTGAACAAATTTTTTTAAATCTTTTGGGGCCCAGGGCGTCTTCATATAGTCCCCTTACTACGCCTTTGCTGCATGGCATTAAAAAGTAATTCTATCAGAAGTTTTGTATAACATAACCAAAAAACCAAGGCAGGTAAAAAAAAAAAAAAAAAAAAAAAAAAAAGTGACCTAAATTACTGTTGTTTACAAATTATGTGACGGAGCATACAAAAACATGCTATTACGTGTAGTGAGGGACTAGTTTAATCCCCCACTCCATTTATTCACCTGTCCATTATTGCCCCATGGTCCGTCATAGTATCCTTTTGATGTTTCTGTTGATGTGTGTATTGATTTTTGGAAAGGTTCTGAACCGTGTTTTCTTATTACTACTATTAGCACCCGACAGTATCAGGTGGCCGTGGTTGAGAAATTCCTCAGCTGCAGGAATATGGTTTTATCGATTTGATTTTTTTTATCTTCCAATTATATAAAACAGATGACATCAAAAAATTATTTGTGTGCAAAAAGAAAAAAAATTTAAGTACTAAACAATTGTATGCGATCTGGTCGACACAGTGTACTATCAGCTTAGTTTGCTATTTAATTCTTTGCATATGGGTATCACATGATCTACACCTGCAATCCATTCCGGATCGAGAGAAGATATTAAGTTCTTTAGTTTAGGAAATTTTGAACTCCTTTTGTTTGTAAAAAAGAACACAATATCTTAAATTTTGATCCAATTCACAGGTACGTGGATTTTTTTTTCCTGTCTAGAATAAAAAAATTCTGATACTGCGAAAAAAAAAGGTTTGTTGCCTCTTTTTTTTCTTCTTTCATACACCTGACGAGGGCTGAAGAATGGATCAGCTAAACGTTATGTTGACATTAAGAATGAGACGAATAGATATTCGATCGTTCGAACAATTTTACGAATGTTAATGACTTAGTTATAGACAATGACTAAAATTTTCGACTAGTTTGGGATTAATTCTAAAAATTGCCCTCCTAGAAAAGAACGATCCCTTAAACTTGACACGTGACATTAAGTAAATATTTTCTATGAAGTTCTTTTGCTCATCTAGTCTATAGATCCTTGAAATCATGGTTTAATTTCAAGAATTGAAACCATAGATAAGTTGATTTGATGGTAATTATTAAGATACAGTTAACCTTCGCTATTATTACGAACCTCGATATCATGATTTTTTTTTTAACGAACTCGTGGATCCATCCAAACTGACTTCGGATTTACCGAAGAAAGTTAAGTCACTGGCCAACTCGTGGACCATAACGCACTTGGTCTTAGCTTTTAGATCAAAATTAAAGTGTTGCATATTTTTTCTCACGTCAACGAAACAGATGTAATTAACCTCCCGTCTTCAATTTAAACGTTATTGGTTGTATTTATTTTTTTTCATTTGACAGAAACAAAAGTTATGAATATATATTGCTACCACTGAAAACCATGCATCATAGCTTTCCCGTTTCTTAATTTTAATGTTTGCCCCACTTGCATTTCACACTGAAAATAGGTAATCATTTGATTTTACTATATCATTTTGACTTTTTGATCCGAAAATTGCCGCCTACTATTTTATCCTCATAACTCTTATTTAACTCCATTAATTATTATTGAATTTTGTTGAAGAAAAAAAAAAATTGTTTGTTCTTTCGTTTGTGAATAGTTTTATAAAATTCAAGAAAATCAAAATACATCAATATAACTTTTTTGTTTTCTGGAAATGAAATTTCCAATTGAATTAATGAAGAAAACGATTAGATTTTGATGGCAACAGTTTTTTTGATGAGTTTCATCATAACTAGGTTTCTGCAAAGATATTCGCTGTCTATTTTGATTCATCTATTTTCCCAGTCTAGCTCTTGGAAGATCTTGAGGCAGGCTGTTGAGTTTGGGTGAGCTGACATCACCTTGTCTTACCCATTTTTGCAACTGAAAGTGCTTTTAGTTTTTATGTAGCCTGATAAAGGAGCTGGTGTGTGTGTGTATATATATATATATATATATATATATATATATATATATATATATATATATATATATATATATATTACACATTGCAGCACTCAGATGGGGTCTACATCTTGTATAGTGATGGCCCTTCATGACAGGGATTTCCACCAAGTTGGAAGCCAATAAATGCTACAGCAAGCGGCAGCTTGTATTCTGCTGATATTTCTTTCAGCTGATTTATAGAATGCAGGTCCATGGTCAAGTAGCTTCTTCTGAAGCTCGCTTGCTCCCATACTTGGTTTTCTTCTAGTGTTTTTGTGATTCGGTTAGTGATGATTTTTGTGAAAAGTTTGTATATGCAGTTGATATCTTTTGAGTTTCCTTTTTTATGTAAAAGCATTATGATTGCAGTTGTCCAATCATCTGGGACTATACTTTGTTTTAGGCATAAGTTGAATAGAATGGCTAGTTGTCTAGTGATGATCTTACCCACTTTTTTTAGTAGGTCAATGGTGATGTTGTCTGGTCCAGGAGCCTTTCCTTTGTTTGTTTGTTTGGCTTGTTTCACCTCCCACAAGGTTACTTCTGGAAAACCCTGGAGCTGATTGCTCGCTCAGTGTATATCGTGTTCATTGTTATGTAGTCTTTGTTTGGAGTGGCGGAGCTTTTGGTAGAATTCTCACGCACGTTCGACAATCCTATTCCTGTCTGTTGTTAGGTCTCCATTTTTCTCGAGTATGCTAGTTATGTTATCATCCTGTTATCATTTTGTTTATAGCTTTGAAACTTGAACCTTTTTCGAGACTTGATTCGATGATTGCTGTAGTGTATCTTCTGTCTTCTCTTGATTCCATTTTGATTGTTTTATTCAGTTTGGTCTCTTCAATTTTTCCACTGTTGGTGGTTTGAGGTTCATGTAATTTTCTAGGAGATTCCTGGTTTCATCTGAGATTTCATTGATGGTTTGTGTGCTTGTTGGTTTAAATAGAATGGTGACTTCTATTAGAGATGCAGTTATTTTGTTGAGTTTGTTGGTGTCTTTATCTGGTTCAGTGAAAATTTTATATCTTGGAGTAGGGAGTTCAAGTCATCATTGAAGTTATCTATTTTAGCTTGGGTTGATTATGAAGTGGGAGCATAGACTTGGATGATAATCAGTTTGTACCCCTTTAAAAGTTGTATGGTGATGCTTGCTACTCGGTCTGAGATGGCTGTGAGGTCTTCATTGATGGGAAAGCCGACTCCACTCTGTTTTACTTTTTCTTTTCTGTGGCCATAAAGATGTTTGCTCTTTAGTTCAATTAGTTCTTCTCCATGCTTTCTCATCTCGCTAATGCCTATGATGTCCCATTTGATGTTTTGGATTTCATTTTCTTGATTGGTTAGGTGCATGTCAGTTGGGTGTTCTGGCATTGTAGGTGTTAATGTATAATGTTATTATTTTGATGTCAGTTTTTTGGGCTATGTTTGGGTAGTTGCTATTGGACCGACATACTGTCAGGAACAGGTGTTCTCTTAGTGAAATGTTTGGGTAGTTGCTTTTGGAGCACATCACTCCCAACTGTAATACGGCTGGGGCTGTCTGGGCCAATGACATCGGAGGAATGACCGGTGTAATTTTCTTTGTGCAAACTATTGGGAGAGTGGGGTCATTCCCTGTCATGCTGGCCCATGACGTGTTGGAAGGGTGGTCTGATGGATTTGTCACTGCTGATGTTCAGTGGCATTTGAGCTCCACTGGCTCATAATACCTTCCCTATCTGTTCTTGGAAGGTAGGTATGGGTGTCTGCAGTGCTAAAAAGAGAAAGGATATGGAAAATAGCTCTTTTTTTTTTTTTTTTTTCTTATTGACCAGTAAGAAAATCATTCACTGTGGGTTTGTACAATGTGTACTTTGATGGTTAGTTTGTGTTTGATCATACCTCTTTTTTTGTTTTCAAGTCCAGAGATTGCATCTTCAGAATACAAGTTTTACTCTTGCGTATCTCTTCTGTGTGTGCTTGAGAGAGAGAAAATTAGATGAAGGAAACAAGAAAGTCGGTCTACACGTGACTTTCAGCGAGACAAAGATCATGTGCAACAATCACATTGGAAATAAGAACATGAAGATCAAAATTGACGACGCCGAACTGGAGAAAGTAGACCATTACATCTGCCTCAGACAACGAATCTCCATGAGACCCTCAAAAAAAGAAATCAAATGAAGAATCACTCTGAGATGGCAAACATGGAACCTAACCTAGAGACTGACCCGCAAATTGAGAACCATATAGCGTGCACATGAAAGAATAATGGAGAGTCCACAAGATGGCAAAATAAATCCAGGGAAAACAGGAGTCCGAGGCCTCATAGAATCCATTATAAAACTCAAATGGCAATAGGCTGGCCAACTTGCAAGAATGATGGACAACCGATGGACATCGCGACTCACAACATGGATCCCTGGAGACCATATGCGCAACCAAGGCTGACAGAGCGCTCGATGGAGAGACAAACTTGACAAATTTGTGAAGTACTAACTCCACACTGCCCAGGATAGAGAAGTTTGTTGAATCCTGTGGATGGTTTATGTTCAACGATGGATGTTAAAAATGATGATGATGATCATAACTAAGATGAAAATACCATTGAAAGTCATTATTTGGCAGTTCAGTAACGTTTTTCCAAGTTGTGAAAATTCTGGCAATTTTCTTTTTTTTCTTTCCATAAATGAAATTTTATGGAAGGATGAGCAATAGACTGTACAAGATGTCCTGAAATTTGGTGCAGATCCAGGTACTATCTCCCTTATGTCCAAGTTAAATGTCCACAGCCATAAAAATCACAATGAATTTCAAAAATATTTTATGCAGTGGTGGGCAATTGTATGCGAAAGAATTCCAGGAATTTAGGAGCGAATCCAGGTACAATTACTTCTCCAACATTTTAGCTACATGCCCACTCCACACAATATCTTGAATGTCTGTTCATCCACACTATCTCCAAAAGTTCTCGAATTCCAGTGAGAGATGAAAGAAGAGATTGAATTCTAGAGCTGGTCCATGCGCAAATACCTCCTTTATGACAAAGTTGTCTGTCTGCACAATTGTCATTTTTGAAACAAGGGTTCATGACATTTGATTGTGAATAGCTCAAAATCACTTGTTTTGAGGTATATAGTTATTGTGTAAACTTCACTTGGCATGAAATTTCGTTTCTATTGATGTACAATATGCTCATATCACAGAAATTATGCCTTCAATGAGACAAAATTGGTAATTTTGAAGTCAAAGAAATGCTGAAACACTGTAACTAACTACTTAATTGATAAAAGTACAACTTATGACTGTTTTATATTGTCATTTTCTCTAGGTAAACAGATTAGTGAATGTATCTTCAGTCTTATAATGGTTTGTCAGCACTGAGTGATTCCTCACACTTGTATAGCCCACTGCTATTATAAAGTCTAAAATTTAAAACGAGAGGGGCAGGTACTGCTCCCCGATCTTGAGAGGGGCAGGTACTGCTCCCCGATCTCTAACTGAATTTCTTAAAGGCTAGTCCACAAAAATCAGGAAAGTGCCACAAACATCTTATTTACCAAACGATAGGGTAAGGTTGAAAATAGAACAAGGGGCAACTAGACTACCTTTGGATTACCAAATAATGTTTGTTAAATGTGAAAAACTGAGTGTACTTCACATTTACTGAATGTGGGACAACCATCGGGTATAACAAACTTTTGGCTTCAGCAACTCCATCCCCCCCTTGTTAGTTCATTAGAGAAATGGTTTACTGCACAGGTATACCCTAATTAGTGTGGTTGATTTATTCGAAAATTTTCTATACTTTTTTAAATGTTTCCTTTCAGATTATACTTAATTCGTACAGCAATACTTTGACTGTAATCAAGTTATTCCTGTATTTATTTGTTAAAACATCTTGGAAACAGAAAAGGATCACAAGGAATTGAATGTCTGAGTTTTCACAATTTTTTTTTTTTTTCCTCGAATTTTTTTTTGCATTTATAACTGTGATTCCTTATCTTTCTATTAGGCAAGCGAATACCATATACTTTCATGAGGCAAGAATGTCTCAACTTTCTGCCGTTTTTCGTCTTATGAAAATGAGGCATGTCTATAGCATAAAGGTGTATAGGAAAGTTTGTAGTGGTGGGCAATGACAAAAATTGGCTAGTCCCTGTAAAAAATGTCATGAAGGTGCCTTGGCAATCCATGACCTGCCCCATTCAGTGCTATGGGGAGGTGCTGCCCCAGGCAATGACCCCTTGCAAGACTGGTTGCAGGATGAATCCTGAACCGGGTAAGATCCTTAAATATCACAGCTTTTAAAAGTATATAGGGAGTGCAAAAGAATTTCCAAGATTCAGTTGCTCACTTATGTTGTAAAATTAAAAACAACCCCATTCATATGAACAAGAAATCTGAATCATTTTTTGATGATTCATGGCTCTCATTTTATTGAATCGAAATTGAATGAAAGTCCTGATCCAGGCATAGGCAGTGGACAGCCTGCAAACCAACATTGGGACAATTTTAATAAAGATTAAATTTTCAACCTTGTAACTCCATTTGAAAACCAATGAAACCTATGTTGATGTTGACAAGTTTGGTTGATAGTTTCTAGTAAAGTATGAAGTACATGGTTAAAGTTACATCAATCGGGTTTTTATACGGGTAGTAGTATGCATAATCCGAGGATGTAAGTTATGACTGATTCATATTTTTAGTGTCTTGAAGTACGTTTCATAAGGGGAGTTCTACGTACCTACTAGTTTCCATCATAGTTTGAAAACAAAGGGAAAGAATGAAGCTTTCATTATAAAGGCTGTGTCTGATTGTGGTATAAAATGGAAAAAAGAAAGGCAAGAACAGAAAACGGAATGAGATTAAGAATGATGTATTGTCTATTGATTTGAGAAGAGTCATTTACATACCAACTTTTATTCAATAAACTTCAGTATATAAAAATTGACAATAGAAAAAAAAAATTTAGAAATTGAATATTTTTTGGTTAAAGATTGACACTTTGGTGCAAAAAACACTGATTGTGTCGTTTGCATCAATTTGCAACTTCTCATAATTTGAAATACAAGTCGATTTATATAAACAAAATTTAAAAAATTTTTTTTATTGTAAAAATATCCTTGGTAAATGTTCTTTTATTTTGATCTATTTAATTATACATCCTTTTCATAATATTAGTTTTTGTCAAAGCAAGATGTAGAATGAAAAATATGTATATCAAAAGTATTGGATTAGTCTGGATAAATCAACAAAAAAATGATTGAAAATTTTTCTTTTTTTCCCAAATATTGATTAAAAAAAATTCTCTTACAACTTTGATTACAAGTCTTTTTTGCCGTCTGAATTAAAAAAAATTCTGTTCAGTTCCCAAAGAAGTTTCATCAATTTTAATTCTATTCATTGAAGAATTCTACTATCAATTACAAGCAGTCCATGAATTCAAGAGATAACATATTTATATAGAAAAAGGCTTGAAACACCACTAAGTAGTATTTTATTTACTGCAATATAGTCTCTTGGATTTTAGTGAGAAAAGGGTCTCAGGACAATCCAAGAGACTATATTGCAGTAAATAAAATACAACTTAGTGGTGTTTCAAGCCTTTTTCTATATCAATATGTTATCACTTGAATTCATGGACTGCTTGTTTGAAGCAGCATCGTTAGCACTGCAATGTTTTGGATGATACAGGAGACATGGGTACCATGCACAAACTCAGAAAAACATTACTATTAATGATGTATGTATCTGGAATATCTACTGGCAGTACTAATCAATTTATAAGGCTGAAAATTTGTATTGATAAACCCTTTCTGAAAATGCCCCCCCCATGTTTTTGGTCCAATCTGCTATGGAACTGGGTAGGGTATAAGTTTTATTTTGCTGTTGACTCAAATAGGATAGGATCTATAGTATAATACTAAAAGGTTCCCAGCAGATAGAATTGGGTGCTTGCTTACTACTTTTTAGAAGAAAGCGTGAATAATAAACTTATGAGAGAAATGATATTGCGTAATGTGTAGTTGATGTAAAGTCTGTTCAAAGTGTGAAGTAAAAGTCAGTAATCAAGGTATTGAGCTGTTGGTTGTGTTATATACACTTGTTGTTTGTCTAAGGGATTTTCCGGATTCTCCTGTTATCTCTTGGCTTCCTCTGAATAGAAAGAGGGTTTTGTTTTCCTCAAACTTTAGGCATTTTTCTGGGAATTCTTGCCATTTATAGAAAGAGTATAATTTCCAGGAAAAATGTTTAGCCTTCAGTGAATTCTCAGGTTTATTCTGTTTTCAAATTTAGTTTTCTTTTCAGGTAAATAAACAGATGGGAGAAGGAAAGTGAGAAAGAAAGAGATTGTATGTGTATTTGTGGTATGTTTCAACTAAGGTATTTAATTTAGTTACATTCTTATTTTAATGAAATCTCTATTATATATATATGTAGATAAAAATGACGATGGGAAGGTGAAGAGAAAAACTCGAAAGATCTCAAAATTTTTCATCATTCTATAGGCGTAGTTCGATGCATTTCAACAAGGACCAGTTATCTTGTTCAGAAAAAATATTTATGGTGGTTCACTGGAAAATTTGCTGTCAACATGGTTGATGCTGAAGAGAATGTAAATATTTCTGTTTTTGGTTGTTCAGTAGGAGTGGGAGGGGATGTTTGTATCTGTGTGAATGAGGGTAACATTTGGTTCAAAATGAGATGGGTCTATAAGAGGCAGGGTCAGGAGGTGTATGTTTCTCTGTCTCTGTGGTTGCTTGGCTTGTATTAGATAAGAAAGGCAGTGATGGGCTAGTATGATCATTTTTTAGGGAAAGGTGGATTTTATTTCTATCAAGATGAAGAGGTGGTGTCTAGCATTTAGTGGGTAGGTGTTGATGTATATGGGGTAGGGTGGAAGTATGTTGTTTTTATTTAATCTTTTTGGTTGTTGGTTGGTAAAACTTTTACTTTTCTCAAAGGGGTGATGTAAGCATGCTTGTACTGTTTTTTGAATTGGCTATTGGTTGTTTGCCAGTACCTTGTATGTTATGTCTGATTTTATTTTAAAATCAGAGTATTTAGGGGGTTTGCAGTCTGAAAGTGACCATACCTTCGTGTTACTGTATTGCATTGGTATATACTCCACATTTGATATTCCTGTATGATATCTCACTTCTAATGGTTTCCCTTGGATTGATATTCCAGCATGGTATACAATATTTAATTTGAGACATAACCGCTACAGTTGTACAGATGAATTTTTATAAATTCATTACAATAAAGTGATCAGAAATAATACTGATGGAGAAATCATAAATAAACCAGATTGCAATAGTATAAACAAAAACAGATGCCCTTCGTAAAGCAAAAGTCTCAAATCGAATATTGTATACCATGCTGGAATATCAGCCCAAGAGAAACCCTTAGAAGTGAAATATTATATAGGATTATTGAAAACACCCTTTAAAGTAAGCTTGGCCAATCATCATTAACAAAGAAAAAATATAAAAGCAGTACATCACTATCGACATATTGTCGGAGACTAACTGATACTTAACTCTAACCCATGGTAAAATGGAAAATATTAATACTTGCATATGCCAGAATATTGAAACGAGAAATTTTAAATCCTCACTTCTGCCAATAGAACAAAAAAAAAAAAAAAAAAAGAATTATTAAACAGAACAAGCGTTCTGGCGTTGTTTGAAATTTCTTTTAACAAACCCAACGTGTATAGATATACTAAAAATTAACCACCATAGATATTCTTCGAGCCATAACCCAATCACCATAATTATCTTAGACATGTAGAAATAGACCAAACCCTGAATAATTAAATCAACAAAGGTCGTATAAAAGGGAACCCTTACATTGGGGAAACTGATTTAAGTGAAAATAAAACAGTCTAAGAGGAAACATACCACAAAGAACTGATGGATCAACTACATACTGATAACAAAAATGCCTCTACCATACCCTACTATTTTATTATTATAGCTATTAAGAAGCCCAACATCCCCACTAAATGAAACAAAAAACATAAGCAATGACCTAACACTAAACAAAAAATTGAATAAAAGGGAGATCCTACCACCTTGAAAAAATAGACCCCCCCCCCCAATGTCCTGAATAGAAATAAACAATAACCAAATCATTCACCTGAAGAAGCCCAAACATTATATATATGCATTATATCGAATTGAAATTTTATTTAAAATGATCTCCTGTCATTACATAGTGAATGTATCATACACACAATGATATATTCACCGTGTAATGACGAGATATCATTTCGAATAGTTGCAATATAACACAGTTTATAATTATTCTGTTGGACCATTTATCCATTTCTTCATAACATAACCTTCACGTTGAAACACACAAATAAAGCAGATATAGACCGTGAATGAGCAAGATGGGAACTTTGGTTTGAAACAGTTATCTCGGCCTTTGCATTACCAGCATCTCTCTAGCTCAATGGTTAGAACAATGTGACATTGAAGCAGCTATTCTATCGGTTGTAGCATTTCTGCAGCTGCCCCACTTTAATTTTGTTCATTCTATTCACGTTGTCTAGGCCAAATGATACATTTACCGTATAATGACAGGAGACCATTCCAAATAGTTTCAACATGATATAATGCAATTTATAATCATATATATTTTATCAAATTGGAATCACCACTAAGCTTTATGCTAAATTGGTCTCTAGTTTGTGCCTGGCTGTCTAGAATATCTACAGCAAGCACCACAACCTATAAGGCTGAAAATTTGCATTAGTTGACCCATTCTGAAAAAGTACCCCCCTAAAATGCTATTCTTTTGAGATTTTCAAAGTGTAGAAGCTCTACATAATGCATTTGCATGATACAGTCATGAAAATATGTATTAGTTACTACATACTGTCCGACAACATTTATTTCTGAAATTATATCCCAACTTTTTTAATTGATCATCTCAACACAGCATTCTGCCAAAAGATGGACAAATGATGATTTCTATAGAATGACTAACCAGACCTGTTTTACACTCGATTGATTTATGACAACCAAAAAAACAAACCATTTATTTTGATATAAAACTATTTAATAGCAATTTTCTAATTCAGTGTTTACTTTTATCGTAACATCCATAATTGAAAAAGAAGTCAATGTCATACTTCTATGTCAAAAGATGAGGCAAACTTTTAAAAACATCTGAATTTTTATGCAAGTAGGCATTAATCAAGAAGATATTATTTAGCAATGGTGTGGTACTGTAATGGCTTGGCTAATCAAATTAAGTAATTAATTGATTACCTATATAATCATCATCAGTCTTTTATTGTCCATCGTTGGACATGGACTTTCCCCAGGATCTGTTTATCTCTCTATCATTGATGTTGCTGGGCCAATATTTTTTGAACCTGTTCAGTTTGTCTTACCGTCTCATAATCTGCCAGCTTCAGTTCCGCATTTAATCTTCGTAGATCCATGTAATGACATCTATTGTTGTCTGCCATTCTTGCGACATTTGAGTTTCCTAATGGATTACTTGATGTCTTGGACTCTTGTTTTTCTCCTGGTTGACTGTGCTATTTTGTGGTCTCTCCATGATTCTCTTATGTGCATGTTGCATGGTTCTCAGTTTACAGGTGTTAAATGAAAACTACATGAAGGTATTACAATTGTTATAGGGGTCATATTTCCCTGGACAATTTCTACAGATAAGAAAAACACACTGCAACCAGGGCTCATCAAAGTTCTGAGTTTCCAATAAGTGCAAATTTCACTGGAAATTCCAAAGTATCCTGATCAAATGAAAAGTGTGTTGAAGAAAAATTTGACTTTAGCAGATGATGGAAAATTTTTGTGTCTGTATGTATGTAAGCCCCCAGGTCTTGGTTTTTATCTATCCCCACCAAATCCAGACAAGGAGTATCTTTGATATATCTTGAAGTACTTTTTGAGAATTTTATAAAAAATTTTCTGTCTTAGACTCTTCTAAGAGTGGTATATTCACAATGTAAAACTTGGCCATGACTTTCAGCCTTTTTTTGCCTGAAAAAGAGATGATATATCATTTTGCATCCAATCATAAACAGTGACTAAATTCAGTCTTGTTCAACCAAAAATTTGTTTATTCTATTCAAAATTTTACATTTTGTAAGTGGCTAGGGAAACAAAGAGGATTCAGCAAAAGGGTGTAGTTAGAGATTCAGAAGAAGGATAACACAGGGGTTGCCAAAATTAGCCATTTTTTTTCCTCTTTCTGTTACATCTGGCTGAGGTTTTCCAAATTGGGCTGATAAAAATCTTCAAGCAACCTTTAAATACCTATAAATGATGATCTTTTATGAAAGAGTATGAAAAAATAGTATGTGTTGTATATTGTAACTGAAAATGCTTTCAGTATGATGAAGACTACTTAGAGGTTTAATGAAGATTAAGAAAGTGATTAAAGAAATTCTTGGTGAACTTTGGAAATGACACCTTGTACAGAAAATTGATGTAAATGCTATGATAAATCTAATTCTAGATCAAACTATTCTGTTGGGTAGTATATATTTAATGATAGAATGCTTATTAGAACTAAAACCTTTGGTAATTGATGTAGTGAATCCTGAAGATGACCCTATCAGAAATAATGTGGGACCAAGTGAGAAGACTACAAAATTTGTTATACCAGCCAAAGAAAATTCAAAGTGAAGAACTGTTTCCTGGCCAGATTTTCAGAGTGAAAAACTCTGATATACTCCCTTTCTAAGGCAGACGATACCATAGCTGATCACAACAAAACCTCTATGATACAGAGAAGATATCTTAGTGGAAAATGATGTAATGCTGGCTGCTGTTTACATCGATCCCAGATGTTTAACATCTGAACTGGAAGCCAAGGCCAAGAATGCAGTATGTAATATAACAATCAGAAAGGAAAAGATCCAAGAATTTTCACATACTGAGTCTTATTCAGGGCAGGAAACTAAAAATATTTCATCGTTGTCATTATCTTCTTCCATCACTCCTGATTGTAATAAGTTTGATTTTTGAATGGTACAAAAATGAAAAATTCTTGTTTAGAACTTGGAGCAGTGCCATTTTTTGCTCCTCTTAGTCCACTTGATAGATTCAAGTTACAAGTTGGGGAATCTTTTTCTGAAATTGATGAAATCTGATTCAAGAACATATTTAAAAGAACAAACATGCCTACATAACCTTTCATTTTGAAAGGTATATAGAATAAAGATCTTAATTTTTTGACTAAAAAAAAAAAAAAATCAAACTTATCTAAACTACATAAAGATGATTTTTTAATGGTCTATAGTTTCAGGATTTGTTGAACACATGGTTTTATTTTTTGCCTTTCGTCTTAAATCATTGGACTATTATTTGCATTTTGATTACTTGATGGTATCAGAGCTAAGCTAACCAGAAATTATAGTTCCAGAGCTGGAATTTTTCTCTGGCCCCACAACCCTGGTTGATAAGATGGCTCAAAATTTTGGGCTTTATTCTTTTCATTCTTTGACCATTGAATCAGTCTGTTGAATATATTTGACATTGTTTAGCTTTATATCAGCACATTTGTTTTGCTTCCTATAAATAAAAAATATAAAAAGCTTTCATATAATGATATGAATGTTGAAATATTTACAAAATCATACATTTTTGACCTTAGGAGATACTTCTATTTTGTGGGATTTTGAGATGTAAATTTGCCCTCCCCCATCCACATACACATTCTCCCTCTCTTTTATATGAACAATGTTTAAATATGGATTAAAGTCTAATATCCAATTGATAACTTTTTAATGCATAATCTCCACTCTTTTCCAGGATGCTTTTTAATTATGAGACTGACTCTGCTGCTGCTTCTACTACTGTTGCTGTTGAAGCCAGTGTGGATGTAGGTGACAAAGAAGAAGTTCAAGTTGTCAGAAAGTTTTGTGATGAAGCTGATCGCTCACAAACCATGCTCAATGGCTTTGCTCGGCTTTACGAAAAGAATCTTTTTACAGATATCATCTTGTGTGCTGGCCGCAGAGAGTTTCCATGTCACAAGAATGTGCTGGCCATCTCAAGTCCTTATTTCATGGCCATGTTTACCAATGATATGGCTGAAAAGAACCAGGAGAAGATAACTCTGCGTTCCATTGACTCTCAGACTGCTCAGTTAGTGCTTGACTACATCTATACAGGGACTGTTGTGCTATCAAAGGATTCAGTTCAAGAGTTATTATCGGCAGCTAACATATTTCAGCTGGTGTCCTTGAAGACTGGGTGTGCGTCGTTTATGATGAACCATGTCAACATCAGCAATTGCATTGGAGTCTATTTCTTTGCCCTTGCTCATAACTGTAACTCTCTGGCAAGTGTTGCCAAGGACATAATCAATCAGCAGTTCTCCACCTTGTACCATGAGAATGAGTTTCTCTCTCTGCCGGCTGACAAAGTTGTTGAAATCATCAGTGATGACGACCTGTGCATCAGCCAAGAAGAGACTGTGTACGAGGCCTGCATGGCTTGGCTTAAGCACAACCTTTCTGAGCGAATCAGCTCACTAGACATCATCTTGAATCATGTTCGCTTTGCCAATATCGACTCATACTATTTCTGTGATAAAATCGACTCTGACAAGTCTCTGCTGAGCTATGACAATGTTCAAAAGACTTTGCGCAATGTGCGACTCTATTATATGTTAAAGAACCGGCACTTGGAGCTGGGTCTCAACCTGATGCCGCGGAGTGGCATGAATTTCAAACGAGGCATCATCATCATTGCTAATCCTTATGCTGAAGACGCACAGCGAAAATATGGAGCGATGGAGATCTTATTCCCTAAAACTGGCTGTGTTCGTTATGTATGTAAATTACCTCAGGGACTTTGTACACCTGGTGAGTAAATATTTTTAGTATGTATGACGTCTATTCTTATTTTGATGCATTATATATATAATAGCTCTAATCTCTGTAATGCTTGCACTAATTCCTGATCACTGACATTCCCTTTTTCCAGATATTCAATTATATTTTAGGTATTCATCTGAAGTTAGTATTTTGCATGAGCTTTGTAGCTGAAGAGATAAGAATTGAATAATCCACTTTTTATATTGTTAGCTGAAAACCAACCCAAGGTGCAGGTTTCAAGCTAGTTTTTACAGAAGGCTTAAATGGGACCTTTGGTCCCAATTAGAGATTGTGGATTTGAGCTATGTATTTTTTAATACCATTTTTGATAATCATCACCATCATGAAGTTTTGGATCACATTTTATTTGACATCACAAAAGATATGATACTCAAATATCAAGGACCAAACACTTCATTTTCTAGGTCCCTAGGAGATGCTGATCAAAATTAGCTTTTGTAATGTCTGCCGAGAATCTTTGCTCTGATGGGTATAAAATATGGTAGTTGAACACAGCATGCAAAGACTATAAAAAGTCATACAAATCCTCCAAAAAGTATAACTATGTATAGAAATTAATAGCTTCTAATTTCATTGTTAATATTTAATTTCATTGTGTTAATATCTAATTGATATGTTGTATAGTTATACATTTTGAGTATTTGTATGCTGTGTTTTAACCAGCATATTTGACAACTGTCAGGCCAAGGATTACTGCAATTTTCATTCATATTTCACTAATATTCCAAAGCATAGAAAGTTGTTTTTTGCTTCATGTTATATCCTTGATATTTGACTCTATTAATTATAGTAAGATAAATGGAAATCAGATCATTATCAGTGTGAGCACAAATGTGAGTGATCATGTGCAAACTGACGGACATTTAGTCAATTACAGTAAGAATATACTCACTATATTTGTTCACATTCTGAATGATGTAGATTTTGGCATCTTCACACTTTCTATAATTGTGGATTTTTGCGAGATCATAAAAAAACTAAGTCACAAATAAGTTTTTTTTTTTTTTTTTTTTTCTCTCTATTTAGCATACATATGTACATTTTCTCAAGATTGTAAAAAGATACAAACCCTTTGATAGTTACAAATCATTTTCTAAAAACAAATCACTAGAATGAATGAAAGGAATTCAACAAAATTTCAATGTTTTATTGAAACCAGTGATATAAATGAGTTCTGGCGGTCATGCGTACGTTGTTTTTGTTTTTTTTTAAATAATTTACATAGATTTGGTACCAACATTTTATTCATTTATTTATTCATTTTATTTAGTAAAATTGGACTAATGCAATCAACTGTATCCTTGGGATATTCAATAAGAAGATCCACTAAAGCAATAAACACTTGTATGACACCAAAAAAGTAATCTTTTATTTACGAAGAATCCTTCTCTTGTATGTTTTGAAGAAAAAATATTGGAATAAATTCTATAAACTTCTGGAAAAGCTTTGCTTATATGAAATAAGATATTAAGCTTTTGCATAAGTTGGGAATGACTTTTGTAATTCCCAACTGGAAATGTAATTGTATTTAATATAATGAGGCTTTATAATGTAGTCATGGGAATTTCCTTATATCTAAAAAAAAAAAACACAGATTAGCATGGTTTCTGATCAACAAGTATAACTTGAATCGCTACTAAATTGTAGTTTTACTTACAATTTTTATCTTTTATTTATGATGGAATATTCATTATCTAAATGCAAATACTGTATTTCTAACTCAAAACTATTGAATTTAACTGGTCTTGGTGGCCATGCGGTGCAAAGAACCTGGAGATTTAGAAGTAGATATATGCCATGCCCTGTTACCACCTTCTTCTTTCCACCTCTGATGAGAACATGGAGGAATCAAGGGACCAAATTGAAAAACTTGTCCCAAGTATTTTTAAACATGCCCTCAGTTTTTTTTTGTTAGGAAATGGTTCAGCTTTCTCCCCATGTACCATTCTTTTTTTCTTTTTCTTCATAACCTTGGCAATGTTTGAGACCTCACATTTCAGGATCTAGAAAAATCTAGATTCTGTGACATTTTGTGGTGCATTAAAACTAATTCATTCCTTGCCAGGTAGTTGTGATTACTAGAAAATAGCTTCCTGAAAATGCAAATTTGGATCCCACTTTGACATCTTTCTCTGAAAAAATGAGCTAGCTAGTTGAAAATAGGGAAAAATAATTTAGCACTGTTGCAGCAAAAAGTTCTTGGATGCATAATGATTGAACGAGTTGAGATATTGAGCTAAAATCTTACAGGATTTCATTTCAGACCCAAAAGAACCTGTGACCAAAGTAAGAGTAAAATTTGTCCACCTGACATGGGATTACAATTTTCCTCAATAGAAAAACAAAGCAACCTTTTCTATAAAAATTAAAATATTGTAGTCAACTAATATACTTTGTTTTGATAAACAAATTCAACCGTTGATAAGTCTATGGTGAAGATATGATAGATATCTTACTTGATGTGATTCTTTTCTTTTCAAGAGAAGAATATGATCGATTCCTGAAATGTGTATGAAATGGAGATAACTCTTAAAATACCCTCCACTAAAACAAAAACTGATTTCTGTTGTTTTGAATAAATCAAGTTGTTAAATTGTTTTTGTGTGCCATTTTTAACATTCAGTTTTAAATATAAATGGAAAACTTGATGTTCATGACTAAATCAAGTATCCCTTCCTTTTATTTTGGTTCAATTTGAATAATTTCTGTTTGATTTTAGGATGTGCTGTGACAGGCGATAATCAAATCTACGTAGCTGGTGGTACATTACGTAAAGTTAATTACCGAGGTTCTCAACCTGAGGGTCTGTCAAGCAATTTGGTCATGTTCGATCAAGTCAGTGCTACCTGGGTGGTCAAAGCAAGAATGAAAAGCCCACGCTCTCAGTTTTGTCTTACTGTTGTTGATGGGTAAGTAGTCTACAGGATTAACCTATAAACTCTGTGTCTGTAACACTTAAAACTATACCATTTCTGCTTGAACAGGTTGTCCATAAAATCTATTTTATTACACTGTTTAACTCTTGAATTCATTCTCGTGAGATAAAAAGGATTTCAAGGGGAGCAACTTCTAATTGAAGATACCTCAAAGCTAAGCTTACGATCAGTCACCAATTTGATTTTGTCAGAACACCAATTCTTTGTCCAGTTGGAGATATATTGTCGATCTGATTCAACATGAATGTTCTTACAACCTTAAAAACTATTCGTAATGGTTATCTATCTTCAAATTATAACAATCTGTATGACTCTATTTTCTACAATTGAGTCAAATGTCATAAGTTAGAATGAGAGAAAATATTTTTCATTACTTCTTTTTCAGCAAAATGAAAAATGTTGTTTATATCATCACAAGAAACTTTTGGATGATTAATAATGCCTACTTTCACATTTACATTATTTTCAGTAAAATTTAGATGTGTTTATACTATTTTTGCCTCATCTTTCAATGTTAAAACTATGGCATTGATGTCCTTTGAATAATGAAACTCACGACAGAAGTAAATATTGAATAAGAAGATTTGCTACTGCAAAAGAATGGTGACATAGCAGTGACAGGTAGTTTAATTACAATAGGTACTGATTTTGTGAATACCATGTATTTCATGAATGTTAATTTTGGAAGAATCTTTTTGAAACTTATTTTATTTTTTTCATTTGAAAGAAAATTGAAATTTTTCATTGATTTGCATTTTTATGTAAATGTTTTGCTTTTACTTTGTTTTCTGTTAATAATAGCAAATGAATGATAATCTTTTCTATTTGTGAACAGCTACATGTATGCTATTGGTGGTCATGATGGCACTGAAGTCCTCAGCAGTGTGGAACAATACAACTTTCAGGCCAATGAATGGACATCAGTGGCCAATCTTCCTCAACCACTCCGCTGTTTGACTTCTGTTGCTTTCCGGGGAAATCTCTTTGTCTTCGGTGGTGAAAGTGTCAACCAAATCAGTGACAAATGTTACAAGTGAGTTTTTCACTGAATCAACCTCTTTATAACTATGACACATTCGATGGGCATGCCTCCAAATGTTTTATATACAGTGAGTGCAGAAAGTATTCAGTACATTGCAAAAATTTATTTTAGCATAAATAATTTTAAAATTGACATAATCTGGGTTTTGATTGTATAGCCTCTACATGAAATATTTGCAATCTAGATAAGTTTGAATTGATGAATTTTAAAAAACTACAACATTATAGTATATTGGAATGAGGATGTAAATATTTTTTTTTTGTGAGTATTACCTTAGCAACCAGGTTATATCATATCATGTTCAGATTAGGAAAAATTTATCAAGTTTTTCTATGAAGGGCAGCTATTTTGAAATTCAAAATGTACATCAGTGAAGATATTTCTTCCAATTATGACCAAGTCATTGTGAGTGGATCCATCCCCAAATTTAATCACATTTTCCATGGCCTATTGGCTACTTTTCCAATAAGTTTGATTGAAATTTAATTGTCCTTTGGAGATATTGTCTGGACAGACTGAAGCAAATAAGGGAATGTGTAAAATCTTGAAACTGAAAAATATCAATCCATCAAAAAAAAATGACTTGGTCATAATTGGAAGAAACGTATGTTCAGTCATTCGTTTTGAATTTGAAAATTAAATAAAATTTTTTAGAAAAATTGGCAACAATTCTTTTCTTGCTCTGCATGTTTTTTACATGTGATTTAGCCTTGTTGCCAAGATTCTCCTTCAAAACTGGTATACTATTAGTGCTTTTAAGTGCTAAACTTCTAGATTGACCTGTTCCTCTAGAACACAATATAGTTATGTGCGCTGTGTATCTTCATAATGATTTACTCATCTATTATGAAAAAAACAAATTGTAAAATAAGAACAATAGGATCTTTTTCAGTTATGGAGTTTGCTTAAATAATCAGGATAGCCATTTACAGTCGGCTTTAGCCATTTTATAGCCAACCAAAGACTAAATTAACCCCCATAGAATTGAATGTCACCTCAAATTCTTTCTGTACACTTAGCTTTGTGACTGATCATTATGAATTCAGAATGAAGACCACGCAGCTTTAAAATCCTCAATTTTTGTTTTTTTAGATTCTACCTTTAACATTAATGCTTATAAAGTTTCTCCAAAAGGTTGTTGTCTTGAGTTATTTTTTTAAAATAATTTACATAGATTTGGTACCAACATTTTATTCATCTATTTATTTATTCATTTTATTTAGTAAAATTGGACTAATGCAATCAACTGTATCCTTGGGATATTCAATAAGAAGATCCACTAAAACAATAAACACTTGTATGACACCAAAAAAGTAATCTTTTATTTACGAAGAATCCTTCTCTTGTATGTTTTGAAGAAAAAATATTGGAATAAATTCTATGAACTTCTGGAAAAGCTTTGCTTATATGAAATAAGATATTAAGCTTTTGCATAAGTTGGGAATGACTTTT